>JASANV010001353.1:0-28518 GCA_030849715.1 Trypanosoma mega | reverse complement strand
GCTACAAGACTTTGCAAAAATAAATGCATTTATTGTGATAACCATTTTTTTACCACATAATTGCTTTGTAATAACTAAAATTACATCATATTATCCTAAAATGGTTTCAAATAAGAACCATGCAAATTAGTTTTTTTTAAGTTTGCAAAACTCCTCTATTTTTTACGGTTTAGTCAATTCAAAAGTCCAAAAACATATATTTGTAATCACATGAATGTCATACTTTAAGATTAAACATAACAGTGAAACAATATTTTTTCCTATTTTATGTGAATTAACGTTTTGTTCACAATTTATTTGTTTTTCAAAGCATCGATGACGCAGCGTAATCAGCATTTTTTTTTTGGAGTACACATTAATTCATTGAATTAATGTGCATATTAATGTTTCCACAAATTAGTAAAACAACAAATTCTACAAAAATAATTTATGAGATGTAATAAAGCATTGTCGATAATACGTGGTGCTTTTGCCATAACAGCTGAACAAAGATGCCTTTTTTCTCTTTTCGAATATTGAAAACACTCATATCTGTACACACGTACCAATATAATAAATGCGATGCCTTTCTTTTCCCATATATGAATTCTTAGGCTTTAAATTTGTTCGAACGTACTTTCCAATACATTAAACTATAAAAGCTACCTTTTTATTTAATTTCTCACCAAAAATAATGTTAACCTTTCTTTAAGTACCCTTTTAGTCATTTTTGCTTTCATTTACGCACATCTTACAAAGTAATTATTTCATGCTTTAGAAAACTATAATGCCTATTAATTCTTTTAAAATATTGTTTATTTTAAGAGAAGTCTGTGCAATAAAGTACAAATACTTTTTATAAATACATTTCTGTTCAAAAATTATTAGATTGAAAAAGGGTTCCAATTTGAGAAATGAGAAAAAGTGATTTAAACTTCAATTTAAAGAAAAAAATGAATAAATTTTAAAATTAAAAATTATATCAGTAATGTAATACTTTTTATTCAAATCTTATTTTGTGTTATTATGTTATTTCAAAAAAGTTGAAGTGAAGTCGAAGCCGCACTTCAAAAATACGTGATATCAGAAAAGATAACTTTTAAAAATCATACTTTTCATTATTTTTGTACAGAAAAATGGAAAGAAAAGAACAAAATATCTTTAAGCCTTTTTCTCCAATTTTCCTTGTATTTTTCACTGCGTATTTATTGCAAAAAAAAAGATGAAATGCAAAAAAAAAATTTCCATTTGAGACACAATTCACAAAAATGAAAAAAAAAAAAATTTCAAAACTCAGCTCTCATTCTCATTTATTAGTAAATAAACCTCATTTGTGGAAAAGAAAAAAAAGGGTGTAAAAACTAAAAATCGGATTATTTATTTTAAGAAAAAATTTCAATTTCAAATTTTTAAATATATTTTCTTGCAAGAATACAAAAATATATCTAAAATGTGTAGATAAACTGATGTATCAATAATAAAAAAAGAATTAAAAAAAGATTTGCCTATTTTCCGAAAAGTTTTCAAATAAAAAAAAATGTTTTTTTTTTGTGGGAAATTATCAAAAAAAAAACGGTGAAATTTTGTAATAAATTTTTCAAGGAGATTTTGTACCTAAAATCATTTTTTATTAATCCAAAGTAATAGAAATATTGTTACCCTTTTTGTCGTCTTCTTTAGTTTTCAGCCTCCAAAAAGAGCGAAAGTAAAAACAATAAGAGAACAAACCGAAATCATCCCATGTATAGCGGTACTGTCCTTACCAGTTTGATTAAGTAATTCATTTGAATCCATTTTTGCTTTTAATTCTTCAAGAGTGTTGGTGTCACTGTTTTCGGTTTCATTCGAATCACTCTTCTCCGTTGAGACTTTTTCTGTAATTTCTTTTAAATCTGTCTGTGAAGTATTCACTTGTGTACTTGTCGCAACAGGTTTACGATTCGTCTCAGAAGTGTTAACAGCGGGAGTGATTTCACTTTGGCTTTCCGTACCTTTTTCTTTACTTTCAGGCAAAGTTTCTTCCGTTCTCTCTGTTGGTATTTCTTTAGTTTCAATTTCAACTTCTTCCACTTGGGTTGCATTTTTATTACTCACGGCTTCCTGTCCTTGTGGTTCTGCAATTGGAGTCTCCTCTGATTTCCCACCTGTCTTAGTTTCTTCTGTTTTAATTGGTTGATCTCCGGTTTGGCTCACTGTTCGGTTTTCTGTCTTTTCCACTTGCTGTGATTCATCTGTTGCAACTGTTTGGCCACTTTGTTGTTCTTCTTTAGATTCAAGTGGCTGTAATTCTACCTTTTTTGTTGAATTCTGCGCTTCTTCCACCACTTCGTCTTTCTTTGTTGCCGTATCCACTTCACTTACTTCTTCAGTCGCAACTACGGGAATCTTCACTTTTGTTTCTGTGGTAATCGTTGGACACACACCAGAAATGGACGAACACTGAAAATTTAAAGTCTGATTCAGTGAATTAAAAGTTGATGTTTCTTCGCATTTAGTCCATGATGACTCTTTTGAACTTTTTGTTTGAACTTCATTTTCATCTTTGCATTGTGCAAATATACATGCGAGTTTTACATAATCTTCTTCACCCTTCTTTTGTGTCAAAATAAGAGCCTTTTCTTCTTTGCATGCGGCTGTTCCCATAACTCGATCGATCTCATTTAGTGATTTGTCGATTAAGTCAGTTTCCGTCATTATTTTCTTTGGATTAAAGTTCATCACAATAACAATGGGCTCGTTCTCCTTTGTAGGACAACGCTCAGCCCAAACGGAAATGTCTTCATCATCTTTTGTCATTGGTCCAGCTGCAACGTAAATAATAATTTCTGATTCATTTGTGCCATTAGCACGGTGTTCCTGCGGAATGGAAAAGAATTTGCAAACCTCATGAGAAGAATAGTTTGGAGTTTTAAACATCCCTTTGTATGGTCGAATGAGAGTGCGTGCAGCGTATTTGGCGGTCACATTCGGAAGAATTTCTGTCCGTAACTTTTCCGTCTTGTTGTGTGATAACAAATTATTTTCTAGGTCCGTTTTTTCTGATGATCCTTTGTCACACAACACGCGCTTTCCCTTATAGTTTGGAGCGTAAAAACCAAAAACAAATGGAGAGTTCATACAATATTGATGGTAATCATATAAATTGTATCTGTGCACGGTAATGCGTGGCGGAGCCCATTGGAATACTTTTGTAATTGTTTTATCATTTGTTGTTGTGACTGTTGTTAATGGTCGTGGTTCTGGTTTTGGATCTGGTGTCATTATCACCACTTGAGACTGCATCTTTGAACGTGGTATGATGGTGTCCGTTTTTTCGGTTTCTTCAGCGGCACAGACGTGTTGAACAGACAACAACAACAGCAGAAATAATGCGGCGTGAAATGTTTGGAACATTTGTAACACTTAATGTGGAACTTTATTTTTTGGAAAAATGTAAAAAAATAAAAGAAAATAAACAAAGAAAATAAGAAAAGTAACAGTTGTTTATATACGTAACTTTTTAAAGTATAAAAACTTTTGTATAATCCTATTTTTATAATATTTAATAAATCCATAAATTTATTTAAATAAAAACAGAATTAAACATAAAAAAATCTTCAGGTAACAAAAATATTTCTCCATAACTGGTCTTAATTTTCCATTTTTCCTGTTAAATTGTTATTCTCCAAAAAACTTTAAAAAAGCATTTCTTTAGAAAAGCTTTTTCATTTTTTTGCCTTTCAAATATTTAAATGTTTTTTTTAATATGCAAGAAATAAAACAATTACGTGAAAAAAGTGGTACTTCTTTGATATAGAAAAAGTTTAAAAATATGTTTTTACTTTAAATCAAATTTTCTCAAAATTCCAATTTTTTGACCGCAATAAGAATTTTTTTTTCAAATGATTACTTTAATAGTGCTACATAAATATTTCTCAACTCATAGCAAGTATAACAATAATAAGAATAGTTACTTTTACATTCATCATAAATGAACTGTCCATTGCAATGTTTAAAGTAATGCCATTTCATCCATTTATTATTTATTTTACTTTTTTTTTTCAACTTTTCAACATTCTTATTGAAAGCATTCACTTTTTAAGTACTTTGATTAACAGTAATGACTTCCTTTTCGTCTTTTTTTCTTCCCATTTCACATTATCATATTCTTCACTGCCTTTTTCATCAGCAAATTGATTAACTTTCTCCTTCACCCTGAAATCCTGAAGGGCTACTTGTATTCATTATATTTTGAAGCATTCGTGTCCTTCTCCAAAACCGTTTGAGAACAATCCGTTACAACAAACTGTAAAGCATCACTTATCGCATAAACATCCGTTTCCATTCAAGAAATGATGCATTATTCTCAATTATATTTCGGATTAAGACTTTGGCTCTGGACAGTTGAATTACATGCCATGAAATGAATTTGGTGCAATACGTGGAAGTGTTGCACTATCACATGTTACTTTTTCACCATTGTCATTAAGTATGTACTGTGTATCATTACTTGAATCAGCGCTTCTGCAAACACTTCTCGATGCCCTTCTGGTGTACTTTTTTTTCTTCCTTTGTTCACATAAGCCGCAACGCGTCTACTCCATTCTTTCTGTAAAGATGAAATGCTTCCACGTTTCAACAGTTTTCACCTTTCTCATCCTCAATGTATGGGCAATAATGCTTCATAAGGTATAAAACACTTTTCACTTTTTTATTACTGAAGTATTGAAAGTAAAATGGATACAAAGTTATCTTATCTGAACAAGTCCGATGAATTTTCTCATTTTTCCTCTATTTCATGTGCAAGAAGAGTGCATTAGTTTATTCATTTCAGTGCAAAAAAAAAGATAAAGGAAAGTTTAACACTCCATTTTCAATGCACGGCTTTGTTAGAAATTCACATTCCGCTTCGTATCACCATTCCATGTGCTCGTCTTGGGTGTAATTGGGTTTATTTAATTAGAGGTATTCAAAAAAGGCGAGTGTAAAATATGTAGACACACCTTTTCGCACAAAACCCGCCATTCATTTGTCTTTTGAGTTGCGTGATTCCAAAGGGGATCCGAGTTTTGCAGTTTTGCTTACCTTAACTTCATCTTCGAACTCCATGACTGTTGCAGATGAAGAACTGTAGTGATATTTTACTTTATTAACAGCTTTAACTCCGCAGAACTCATTTACTTTATTTCTTCCTCTCACTTTCAATTTCGGATGAATGAGGTTTTTCCTTTATTATTTCGTGATCAAAGCCAATTGTGTACGCCATCTCATATGTCAAAGCATGTACAGTGTAGTCTGTTGCAATGAATCGCTTTATATTCAGTAAAAGTCCACCAACAAGAGGGCGATGCGTATTTTTATTCATAGCGCATAGAAAACCATATCCATAACTTGTGCCAAGTGAAAATGGGGATGCGGAAACATATAAAACCATATCGGTGTCCTTAACTCCTTTTTGGTGATGGTCTTCAGGAATGAGAAGTTGAGAGCAGAAACCGTTGTGAAACTGCGGCAAAGGAAATGTGTTGTTTATTGGAATTACTTTAAGACTTGAGGAGTACATATTTACCGCGGAGTACACCCCATGTTTAATGCCACTCTTTCTTTACACAGTGAGGATGTCGTGCCTTGTGCAACAGTAATCATTTCCATATTCATCGTTTCTCATTTTCAGAACTCACTTATACTTCTGAGCCCCGTCACTTAATTGCTTCAAGGAGAGAAGAATTTGACTAGTTTCCGGTATCTTTCAGATATCACTGCTACCATTTCGGCTTCAGGATGTGTAGTTTTGGGTAAATGTTAAATCACATGAAGTGTGTGTTTGTCTTTTCGCATCTCATCGTATTGGCATATGTGCTTCGGTTGCGGTGATACCATAGAAACAAATACCATCATGAGAAATAATATTCACTTTTGTGAATCATGACTCAATTTTAACAGAAAAGATCCATGTTTCCTTGTTTTGTGGTATTTATGTGGTGAGTAAGCTGCAATAAAAAAAGGAAAATAAGGGTATAAAAGTGTATTAGCATTATTTAGTTTTTGAGAAATCACAAAAAAATTCTAAAAGAGTAAAATAAAAATCTTAACCTAAACATATTTGATAATATAATTCGTGTTTCATTTCTTGCTCTAAATGCAAATATTTTTAAATCTATAGTGATTTTATTTACATATAATGCTACATGCGTTGCACGGTCACATTTAGTACAAATATTGTAGATCTTTGCATGTAAAAAGAAAAATGTGCACTTATACATGAATTTTCTATCCATTAAGCTAATGCACAGTGACTATTTAATTTTATACAGTCAAATAGAATCATTTTTTCATAAATCGAATTTAATTCTAATTGAATTGATATAAGTAACGTGATATATGCAAATAAATTTAATACGATGTAGTCCAAAACACTTTCATTTATATAAAATGCAAAAGTGTTCCTTTTTTAACATTCCTACTTCTATATGATGCGCATACAGTCCGAATTGACATGCCATAGCATAAATATTACATCTTCTTTTTCATACCAAATAAAGTGTTTGTCCATCGAGAATTGCAATGCATTGTACTGCGCAATATTTTATTTGCTTCATTTTTTAACAATTTCTCGTACATCGTCAGCGACCGAGTTATGTAGAAGCATGTCTCCTTGTAAAATATATTTTGTTTGTTTCTAATTATATTTATCGTTTGCCTTATTTTGTGAAAAGCCTTTCTTGAGATTAAGTGGAAATATGACAAAGTAGAAAAAGTAAAAAATACATTTTTCAACAGATTGTGATGCTCAAAAAGAAAGAAATACAAAAAAAACAACTCTTATGTTAATTTTACAACAAAAAATATATTTTATATATAATTTTTTTTTTCATAGAGTTCTTTTTATTTTTTCTTTCAAAAATGTATCATTTTTTCCTTTTCCTTCAATTTTCACTTTTTAAACACGAAAAATCAAACATTTTGCACAAGAAAATTAAAATAAAAATGTCTGTAAAATTGGTATTCATTTTTTTATTTTTCCCCTTTTCCATTTTTTCCGTTTCTTCAGCACAAAAAAAACATAATAATTAGTGAACGCACATATATAAAAAAAACATTTAACATTTTTAGAGTAGAGAATGAAAACAAAAGAAAAAAACAAAAAATGTATAATTTTATTATTTTTTCCCCCAAATGAGCCCATTCTCAATAAAATGCAAGTGCTGTTACAAAGAGTAGAGTTATCCATCTCTTTATGACATTCGCAATGTTTGCATTATTTTTTGTTCCTTCATTCGTATTATTAATTAAAGAATCGGATGTGCTTACCCCATTTTTTGAAGATTCTTCTTTAATATCCTTATTAACAGAGGGATTGGCACCAGTTTTATGCACTTCACTTTTTTCATTCTTTTTCACGCTTGTTTCACCTTTCTGGTCTGCCTTTTCGCTCTTCTTGTTTTCAGTATTTGATTTGTCAGGAGAGGAGCTGTCTTTGCCTTTTTCTTTTTCCTGAGGAATTTCCTCTTGCTTTGAGCAGTAATACTTTGTATTGCCGAATGAATTCTCCTCTGTTAATGTTTCAGATCTTTGAGTGTTGCACACTATTGGCTTCCAATTCGCATCAAAAGTAGAGTAAATTTCCTTTTCGGAAACGACTGTCTTCTCTACACACATACCATTGTGTCCACCAAATAGATTCTTTGCCTTTTCGTTTGTAAGTCGAACACACCAAGAGTTTGTTCCTTTTTTTCCGGGTAATGCGGGTAAATCCGTAGTGCTTTGGCAGTCTGCGCCTTCCGTTTCTTCAATATACGGGCAGTTGTCTGTCAATAAATGCGAAAATCCTGTCTTTTTGTTGTCCGGAAAGTATTTATAAAACCAGTCGAGATTTCCGCCGTGATCCGTATTTAGTCCGACACACTTTCCCATTGTTCGTCCATTTGATGTGCAAAAGAGTGAGTTGGATTCCGTTTCTGTACAAAACATTGATGGAAAATTGGACTTTCCATTTTCAATGCACGGCTTTGTAAGAAATTCACATCCCATTTTGTATCCCCATTCCATGTGTTCAGCTTTCTCATAAATGGCTTTGTAGAATCCGAGGTCCTCAAAAAAGGCGAGTGTGAAGTACGTGTACAAACCTTTTCGCACAACACCCGCCATTAACTCGTCCTTTGCGTTGCGTGATTCCCAAAGGGATCCACGCCATGCAGTTCGACTGTGTTCTTTCTGATCCTCCACTTCCATTCCTGTTGCAGAATCACAACCATAGTGTGCCTTTACCTTTTCAATGACTTTTGCTCCTCTGAACTCATTTACGTTTGGTTTATTTCGAACGCCTCCTTTAGTCTCAATCGGCTTCTTTTTCCCAATAATGTCGAGATCAAATCCGAGGATATGTCCGATTTCGTGCGCCACAACACGTGTGCTGTAGTCACTGTCATCAATTTTACTCACATCAATGACGATTCCTCCAACAAGGGGACGTTTGGTGTTTTTGTCAATGGCGCATGAAAACCCGTAGGCATAATTTGGCTTATCTTTGAATGGTGCGGCGGACACATACAAAACCAAATCATCAGTAGTAATACCTGTAGTTTTATCTTCATCTGGAATTGTAAGTCTGGAACAAAATCCACCAGTAAATGTGGGTACTTTAAAACCATTCTTCAGTTTCTTTACATGAAGGCGAGATGTGTGCATTTCGACGGCTTTTTCAACAACATTTTTGATCATATTTTTCTTTTCTTCGGTAAACACATCATTATCTGTGCATTGGTATTCCTGATCTTTTGCATCCTTTACCTTCCCTTTGTCCGCTTTGCAGTGCTTTTCTTGATCATTTAGGTTGTCATATGAAAGCTTGACACGCAATGGAGAAAATTCATCTTCAGTTGACAAAGTATTCGCACTCAAAACTGAAGAAACTTCTTGTGCCTTTTCTTCGCTCTTTGTTATCTCTTCAATCTCACTATAAACGGGCTCACCTTTTCTTAGCTCATCGTACTGACATATGTGCTGTTTTCGTTCGCCAATAACACCAATGGAAAGAAGTGTAAGAACAAAAAGCATCTGCAGAAGATACGCCATTTTGAGCTTAAAATGTAGCATCTCGATGAATGAAACCTTAGCGTGGAAAGAAATCGTATCTTTCAACAAACACATAAAGCAAAATAAACAAACAAAGAGAAAAAAAGTACAGCAATCTTACGAAACAGAATAATAATGTCAACCTTAAACTAAAGAAGTTTTGTCCTTATGTAAATCATGCACCACAGATTGTATAATTGAAATCTTTTAAATAGGTGCAATATTTCATTTACATGTTTGTCTGGCAATTTTCAAAATAAAAAATTGTCAGACAAACAGCATGTGCGCAAAAAACAGTAAAATGTGTATCATGGTTTACTTTTGATATTTTTATGCTTATCGTTGTTGTTTATTTTTTTTTCTTTGTCATTGAATCACTTCTACCATGTTTAATTGCATTGTTGTCTTCTTCATAATATTTGGATTCAATTATTGTACTAATTTTTATACGTGGTCTTTCTAGAATGTTTTTCATTCATTTCGCTTCTATTACCATTAGATGCATTTTAACCTTCCGTACGCCATTAGTGTGAATTACGTTTGGAAGTATACACACCATCATTCCTGTAAAAGCATTTAATACAACACAGTCTCATATTGAATTTAAAATGATGCATGTGTGTAGAAGTAAATACAAAAGGAAAACATAAACTCATTTCTTTAATTCTGAATATATCACTAGAGAGTAATTAAAGTGTTCCATTTTCATGCCTATTTGTGCGGAGAAAAAGATTTGCTTTTTCCTTCATATGACGAATGACATTTAAAGCATTTAAATCAATGAAATATTTATTACTGGAAAAGAAAAACAAAAATCAATATATATTGAGAAAACTGAAAGGAAACGTTTTTCTCAAAAACACAAGAGATGAGAATAACAGCATCATTCTTTTCCAAAAGTACAAATGAAAGGAATTAAAATCTATAAGTGGAAGTTTTATGCAAAGCAGAAACACTTTCTAGAATTTTATTAAAATTCTCTTTCTTTCTTAGTAGCTTTTTTCCTTTCTCATTTTTCCAAATGAGAAAGAAACTAAAGTGAATAATCTCCGTGATGGCCTTCACCTCTCTAAACATAGAGATATGATAAAACAGCAAAAAGGGAGGGAAAAAGGGTGCATCTGTTTTTCTCGTAAACGTTTTTCATAAAGTAAATCCAACAAATTCCCAAATAGTATTTCTCTCTGAGGGCAAACCATAATTACAAGATAAACCTGTCGAGAATATTTTATACCCACGAAAGGTGTTTGATAAAAAGGTTACCTCTCACTTTCTGAGTGAAGGTGGGAGGAAACGTAAAAACAATTTAAAAACTAACACGATTTACCTGTTCTATGGTAAAACAATCTTGATATATAAAGAGGAGAAAAGATTTTCAGGGAAAATGACAATACCAAAACATATATTTTTGAATAAAGAGACCTGACACATAAAGTTCCTACAACAAAACATTTGTTAGGACTTTAGCTGCAGATGATTCATGTCGCAAGATCCTACAACAAGTCGAGGATTCCTAAATGAAAAGAGATAATTGAAGCACATATCTTACTATTAAGCATTGGTTTCGTACGTTTGCGAAAATAAAAGAAGTAAAAAGCTAAAATTTGTTAGAAAAAGAGGAAAAAAAAGATCATTTACCAATCACACAAAATATTGTTTATTTTACAAAACAAAACAAAACAGCAACATAATATTTTCTTGTTATTGAGAAAAAAAAATATTTCTATTTTTGTAAAAAAGCGTTTTTGTAGAATATTCAAAAATTGAAAGTAAATTCCACTTTTATTCATATATGTTTTTCAATTTCTTTTTCAATAATTATCAGTTTCAAGTAGTTATCATTTAATATTTGTTGTTCAAATGAGCAGAAATTGTAGAACGAGAAGCACACAAACACACAATGAATGTACTGTACTGCTGTCAGATATAGCCAACTTAACTTTTTCGTTGCTTACGTCGTCAAAAGTATATGTATCACTTAAATAGGCTTCATTATTTCCACTTTCATTACCTGACAATCCTTTTTGTGTGTCTGAAGTGTTGATTGCTTCATTACTTACTGGATTTTTGGCACTTTTCAGTATTTGAATGACGTCTGTGTGTGTTCTCGTTGCCATTTCTGTCTCTTCATTTGTTTTTTGGAGTATTTCTCCAATTCTGATGGATTCCCTTCCAGCTTTTGTAGCCGCCATATCCACTTTTTTGTACTGTTCTGAAAGAGCAGTTAAATCAGTTATTCTGCTAATAGAACCAAGAGCAGCTTGAGCTTCTTTTTCATGTTTATTTAATTCAAGCATAGATGTATTTGCGTCATTCAATAATTGTATTATTTTTTTCAAATTTGATGCCGCATTTTTTTCTTTTTCATCCAATTTTTTAACTACTTCTTCCGAAAAATGTTTTTTACTTTTTTGAATGACCACAGCAATTTTGTTCACTTTTTTTTTATTTTCCGTAATTTTATTTACCTGTTTTTGAGATTCATTTACCAATATTTTTGTCTTTTCCAAAGAAATCATTGCAGCAGCCGTATAATATGTCCTTTCAATGCTTTCCAATTGAGTGTTTATTTCTTTAATGGCACTTTGCATCTCTTTTTCTTGTTCCTCCACATTTTTTGCGGCAGTATCAGCTTCTTCTGCTTTTTGTTTTGCCTCATCCAGTGCAAGAAGTAAATGAACAGTTTCAAAAAGCTTCTTTATCTTAGTTGTCTCTTCCTTTGCAGTGTTGCTTGCATGGATTGCCTTTTCCAACTGTTTGATTGATAATGCGACTGCCTTTTCAGCAACTTCCTCTTGTTCCTTCACCGCTTCCATTGCCAAATCTGAATTATTGGCAATAAGTTGTTTTATTTTCTGAAGATGTGTTTTGGCGTCATTATTCTTTTTCTCCGCCATATTAGTGGAAGATTTCACAATGTCCAATGAATTTTCCGCCTTATCAGCGGAAACGGCAATATTTACCTTTTCCAATGCCAATTCTGATTTGTTCACAGCAACCTTTGCCTTTATGACGGACGCATTGATGATATTAATAATCTCTTGAATTGCGTTAAACTCACTTTCATGTTTCTTTATATTATCTCTTACCGTTTGTGCCGCTGCTTTTCGCGCTGAAAAATCTTTATTTGCACCTTCCCCTGTTCCTGCAATTCTTCCGATGGTGAAGGCGCTGTTTTGTGTGCGTAACGCTCTTTCTTGTGTATCCCGTCCGTTTTGCAAAAGTTTATCGGATTTGGATAATGCGAACGCGGCCTCTTCTTCCGCCTCTTTTACGGCATTCTCCGCTTCTGTTAAAAATAGACGCGCAGTAGTAATACCGGCAGCGGAAGTTTGAGCGGCACTCAAAGCACGCTTTTCTCGAAGGGTGTGATTTGCATTAGCATCCATAGCAGCGGATTCAATAAAAGATGCATGCCACAGCAATACATTTGCTTTTTGGATCAAATCATCTGCTTCATCTTGGGCTTTTTTCACAATGGCATCGGCTTCGCTTTGGCTTACAGTTGCAGAAGCGGAAGTACATGCAATCAGACAGTATAGAAACTGAAGAGCCAAAAATACACGAAGAGCCATGTATGCAAAGTAATCAAGGGAAATTTTTTTTTTGTAAACAGAAAAATATTCTTAAATTAATTCAAAAAAAAATGACAATACGTAGACGAATTTAAAAGCGAAAAGGGCAAGCATTTTAAACAATTTGAAGAACATAAAACTTATGAAGAAGACAAGAGTTCAAAGAAATGATATTTTTTATTACAAAACACACAATATATACATAGACATATATATATTCAAATAAAAAATAAACTTTTTTCTCATTTATTTGTACAAAATTCTCCAAAAAACGTCTTTTGATGCACAATTTTAAAAGTTAAATTCACAATGAGTACCATACACATCTGTCAGATTTGCTATTATCTACTACCTCTATAATTTCAAAAGTATTGCACTCATTTTGATTACTTCCGCCATGTTCATTATTTAATGAAATAAAACAATGTAAATGGTTTGCTCTGGTATGAGTCATAGACTCTCGATTTGTTTTTTGTATTCTATTTTTAATAGTAATGTCACACCTTTAGTCAATGACCACAAATCTCATACGATAGGAATATTTAATTTTTCTCTTTCTTGATGAAATCCATCTTATTGTAAGAGTGGCCGCACCACAAATGATCGCTCATTCAATTGATTTATGATCATAAAAATATTTTTATTTATTTTTTAATGATAGTTTAGTCCTCTCTTTTATTGATGAAAATGTAAATGTAGAAATACTAAAAAAAGCAAAATATTTCATTTAAAAAAGGATTTGTGTCACAGTTCTTCTATTAAATATTCGCATTAAGTGATAATGTAACATTAGGAAAAAAGAAGTAAAAATTTACATTTGTCGACGATAATGCATGTTTAACAGGTTTAACAAAACCTCAATTTAATCAATGAAATATTACTATTAGAAACGAAAAACAAAACAAAAAAAATCATTTAAAAGAGCTCATAAAAATCAGAAGAAAAGGAAAATAAGTTTAATTCAGTAGTTGACCAATGGTAATTATTTTTGTAGTAACAAGTTATCTATATTTTCGTCTCCAAATATGAAAAATAAGCAATAAAAAGTATGTTGAAAATTATACATACTTCCATTTCTATTTGAACATATTTAAATAGCTGTCACAAAATTTGATGCATTGTTCCATCTTAATTCATTGCAATCATTACAACAAGTAATGCAGCACTTCGTATTGTAAACAAATACATTGTACCACTGTCAGAGGAAGACGATACTTTTGCATTGTTGATAGCAGTATTACTTATATTCAGGTTAGTTGTTTCACTTTTACTATTTTCATCTTCTTTTATGCAGCTGCTGCTGGAAGAAAGAGATGCTATTTCTTTTTTAGTATTGTCTTCTTTTTCTGTGTTATTTTTCATCGCTTTTTCTTTTTTCTTTTTTCTCCTTTTCCTTCACAGCGCCGGTTATGTCAACACTGTCCGTTGACACATTTTCTTTCGAAGTACTTTGTGTGAAGTGTTCAGAAGGATGTGCGGATTTCTGTTTGGTGTTTAACATCCCTTCGATGCTTTTTTTTTCGTTTATATCTGTCTTTTCAGCTTCTTGGATTATTTTTTACATTCCTTGTATCTATGATTGATGTGCAAAGTGCCACTTCCGCTTTGACTGCGTATTGTAACGCAATGGATGCCCCATTCTCTGCACTTTGCGCTTTGAACTTCACAGCAATGAGATCCGCAATTTTTATTGCAGCGAATGCATTCTCTGCAAGCGTTTGTTGCTCTTTTACAATTTTAAGTGCCGCCTTTATGACCTCTTCTGCTTTGGACACGGAATCAAGAGCTGTTTGTGCCGTTTTCTTAACAGACTCCAATGCTGTTTGTACACTAAATGGTGCACTGCTCAGCAAGTTGCTTATTGCGTCAAAACAAACTTTAACTGTTGTCACTTATTGCTTGACTTTTTCGGTGTACTCCTTTGTCTTGTTAGTAGGTGCCTCAAGTTTTACAGAGAACACAACCACTTGGATGTGATACAAAGCCTTTTCACCTGTTGCTGTTGCATTCCTCACTACTGTAAATGCATTGTGTGCGTTTTCGGATTTTGATTGTGCAGTTGTGGCAGCTGTAGGTGCCTTGCTTGCTGCACCTTCAACCTCACCTACATTTTTGAAACTCTTTGCCTCATTTACAGCACCATATACCCCGTTTTTTAATTCTAGTACTTCCTTCTCAGCTGTTTCAGCCTTTTTTATCTCCATATTTGCTGTGCTACCAGCTGCTGTAGCTGCTGTCTTCTGCTTCTCTACTTGTGTCTTTACATCCTCTGAAGTGGTGTTAATTAGAGTTAGTATGACATTCAAATGCTTTGTTATGTTTTCATTTAATGCATTTGCATCCAAACAAACTTTTTTAGTCTTTTCATATTCTCTGTTTACTTCACATGCTGAGAGAATGGCCTTAGCCCGATGCTTCGCATTCATATCATCTTCTGCAGCATTGGTTGCTGTGATGAATGCAGATTCGGCAATTTGTGCCCTTTCCTTTGCGTTGGTGGCACTGTTTTCAGCATTTGCAGCTTGTTGTACGTCTAAATCTGCATCTGTCTCGGATGTAATTGCAGAAACAGCAGTATCTGCTGCATTCTTTTTTTTTATCAGCTTCCTTCACTTCTGTATCTGCATTACCAACTTCAGTCTCAATTTTGCTCTGAAAAAATTGCACAACTGTAATTTCTTTGGTGACTTCTGTTTTCACATCTGAGAACTGCTCAGTTATTTTTTTTATTTCAGACACAATATCTTCAACTGTTTTTCTTTTTTCAGTTAAAGTGGAAAAATTTTTTTTGTTATCTCGTGCTGTTCATTGGTTTTTGCAGCAGAAGCAACGCCCTTGCATTCGTGCATTATCTTCACAACCTTTGCAGATTTTCTTTTGATGCTAGTAAGAGCAAGCGATATCTTTTTCTCTTCTTCTGCAGATTAAATGGCAGTCTCATTAGTATTTAAAGCAGTTGTTTTAAGTGTACTTGTAGTTGGCGTTCCTTCAGCCATGCTTTTAAGAGCTTCATCCGGTGTTTATTCGTGTTTATCTACTTCACTGTTCAGATGGCTTATGTTTTCAGCATCTTGTTTAATAGTTGTCATAATACTATCCAGCAGTTTTATCTTCTCAGTAAATTGTTGCTCCGTACCTTTTGGAGAATTAATCTTCAATTTTTGTACTTCCTCAAATGCATCAGTCGCACATTTGTTAGTAATAATAGTCTCAGCTTTATTTTGTTTTGTTTTCTTTGCTGATTCTTTTATTTTGACTGTGGCTGTCATTATCACACATTCATGTCTCGTTTTTTCTATTTTATCAAATGCAGTTTTTACCTTTTGCAACGCATCTTCTGCATTTCTTTTCTCCCTCTCTGCATTTGTAACACTTTCTGATGCCTTGCCCTCTTCCGCTTTCGCATCATTCACTTCTGTCTTTTCCTTTACAGCAGTGACATGTTCTGTTACTCTTGTTTTTTCTTGCTCTACACTATCATTGGATAATTTAATAGTTGTAGCTTCACTGTTCACAAATTTTTTTGTTCTTTTTTCGCCGCATTCATTTTTGATTGCAATCCAGAGTTTTCTTTAGTGGGATTCTCCTTCAGTACATTCTTCATTTCTTCAATCAAATTAGTTGTCTCTTTTTTTATTTTTTCAGCATCCTCATGGCATTCTTTGAGTTTATTAAATGCCTTCGACAATTTATCAGGAGATGCAATTGTTTTCATTTGCTCTAATACAACTTTTTTCTCTTTCAAATAATTCTTTACTTCTTCAACTGCTTTGGTGGAATCTGTGATTGTTTGTTCAATTTCCTTTGCTTTTGCAGCGGCTTCTTCAGCTTTTGTACCCGAATCATCAGCCTTATGTTTTTTGTCAACCTTTTGGTCTTCATAAGTTATACTTTTTTCCTCGTCAAGACTTTTTGTCGCCTCTGTAACCTCTTCAAACTCGGCTTGAGCTTTAGCTACAGCATCCTTTGACTTCTCCTTTGCATTTTTAGTCTTCTCTTTTACCTTTTCAACAGCATTTGTCACTTTCGTGATGTATTCTGCTGCATCTGTTATATAGTTTCCAGTTCTTTTTGCATTCCTTTCCAATTCCTCCACTTCTGTTACCTCAGCAGTGTCAAGTAGGTTTGCTGCAGTTTGAGATTCTTGAGCCTTTTTTAGAACATTTTCCGTTTTTGTCCTTGTGTTTCTTATTTTATCTTCACCCCCTGTTACTGCCTTCTCAGCATTAACTAATGTTGATGTATCTTCATTGTTACTTAACATTACTCCTTCAAATGCTACATTATTTGTGTAACGATTTTCTATTGCGTCGGATTGGCACACTAAAATAGACAAATAAACTGCAATAAAAATGCATCGAATCATACTTTTGCGCGTTTTTTCACAATTCATCAACAATGTATTTATTAGAGAAAAACATAATAGCAAAAAAGACAAAAAGAAGTTTAAAAAACAAAAGGAAAGTGCATTTACAATAGAACATGAAAAACTGAAAATCAAAAAAAGAAAGAAAATTTATGTACATGATATCTGTACAACATTCAAAGAGAAACATAATATGGAATCAACAATCTCCAAAATAATACCTATTAGTTTCATGCCTTCATTTGATAATAAAATCGGATTAAATATATGGTTTCTCATCCATTTCCATAACATTTATCATACAATCATCGTCCAATGAGTAAAATAATTTCCATTAAAAAGAAACATATGCAATTTGCCCAGCAAATAAAAGCAAATAATTAAATAACAAATTATAAAAACATAAACGTAAATACATTCATATTTTTTATCATTCATGCAAATTCATCAAAAAAATGACCATTAGTGCTGTCGGCACTTTCCAATAAAGGACATCAGAGAATGTACTGCTGTCAGAAGATGGTTTTGCTGTTCTTTGCTTTGGTTGTTCCTCTACCTCATTTACTGCCTCAGCTTCATCAATAGTAACCTCATCACTGCTGCTTTGGTGTGCGGACGCTTTTTGCTCATTCTCTTTTACCTTATCTTCATCTGTCTCAACTGGGCTTCTATCTGGTGTGCTGCTGTCCGTTCCATCTTTGCTCTCTTGTTTGTCATTTTTTTGCGATGGCAGACTCTCTTTCAACTCTTCCGTGTTTTTCTCTTCTTTTTCATTGGATCGTGTAGATGGCACAAACTGTGGCACAGTTTTTCCAACTGTATTTTCGTTCTTCTGCATAATTTGCAGCGCATCTTCCTTTGCAGCAAAAGCGTGTTTGGACTCTTCTGTTGCATTGGACAGTTCTGTCTTTGCTTTTCCCTCCTCCGCCTCTGCACTTGTAGCAGCGGTCCGTGCTTCCTGTGCCAAAGCTTCAACAGCATTCACTGTGAGTTCCGTTTCTGTTTTCGGCTCTGCAGTTACTTTTGTGCGTGCGGATAGAGCCGTTTGTTTAAACTCCTCCGCTTTTTTTATGTATTCTTCAATACGCTTTACGTTCTCTGCAACATGTTGTAAGGCATGCGTTGCGATACTCAATTTGCTTATTATTTCTGTGTCCAAACCATCTTTTATTGTTTTCTTCATTGCTGTGATGTCATTCACAGTACTGCTCGTACTATTGTGTAGCTGTGCTGCCCTCTCTTTGTATTTCTTCATAGTATTTAATGCCGCTGTTGCTTTTTCCACGACAGTAATGATTACTGCTGCATGATGCGTCTTTTTTATTTTGTTGAGTGCAGCTATTGATTTGGTAAGAGCTTCTTTTGTTTTTTCAAATTCTGCTTCAGAATTTGTTGCGTATAATGCGGCATTAGTTGCTTCTTGACTATCTATCTCTACAGTTGAGCTAGATATCAGCTTTTTCTTTGCATCTTCCGCCTTGACTTGCTCTTTTTGAATAATTTCCACGGACTTGTTAGTATTGACTTCCTCCACAGATATTTCAGTCTCCATACGTTTTAAGATGTTCATTTGATTTTGTAATTCGCTTTTAGATTCTTCTGAAGCCGCTTGCAGAAGACCTTCCATTTTTGTTTTAATATCACCAACATCATTCTTATTTTTTGTCACCTCAAGATGTTTTTGTTTTGCAGATGAACAAGTTGATTTAATTTTTGCAACTGAAACAGTAACCTTAACGTGATACATTCCCTTTTCGCATTTTGCTGTTTCAGAAATTACAGTATTGAGTGCAGAAGCCGCACTCTTTTCCGAATTTGAGGAGTCTGTTGCGGCTGTTTCAGCGTCTTTCGATTTACTTTTAACGGTATTCAAGTCCGCAGATTCCACAGAAGTAGCAGCCAGAGCATCTTCAGTCTCTTTCTTTTTCTTTTCTACTTGAGCATGTGCTTCTTTTACAGTCTTTAAATTTTCATTCACAATTTTTAGTGCATTTTCGGCTTCCGTTAGTTTTGATGCCACTTCGGCTTTAATATCGTCTGGAATACCTTTTTGTATTTCTTTAATAGCATTCACTGAGTCATTTGCTTTCTTTGTTTTCCCCTCCGCACTTGTGACGTGCGTGGTAACTTTACTCAACTCTATTTCCGCTCTTTTTACGGCAGTAGTAGCCACCGCTACATATTTTGCCCTTTCTGCCTTTTCATTTGCTTCTTTTACTTTGGAAAGTGCATTCTTTGCGTTGGACTCTTCTGTGGTTGCAGATTGTAAAGCGTCTTCTGCTATTTTTGTTTGTTTCTTTGCATCATTAATAGTGGAAATACTTTTAATTGTATTCAAAGCATCTTCAGCTGCTTTCTTTAGCTCAGTTTCTATTTTTCCCTTTCCTGTAGAAACTTTAGCAGCTTCCTCCGTTGCCTCCTTTACTGCATCATTAGCAGTTTGTAGCTGCGCGCTTACTGTATCGCTTGGAATATTGGAATATGTTGTGTATAGATTAGTGATTGCATTTGGCTGCTTTATGGCCTCATTTCTTTTTTCTTCAGCTTCTGTATTATATGTACTTACTGATTGTAAAAGGCCTTTTATCTTTTCAAGAGCAACCGCAACCTTTACTTTTTGCAGTGCAATTTCTGCCTTTTCTGCGGCTGTTTCAACTCCTTTTATTTCACTTTCAGCTTCCTTGAGTGAAGTTGTTTTTGCTTCTTCTGCTTTTGTTTTGGCTTTTTCAATGTTTTGCTTTGCGTCATCTCCTTTTTTCTTTTTCTGTGAATAATTATCTCCAGTTCCACTGTCTGCTCCATCACTTTTTGCACTTTCAGCTTTACTTTTTTCATTTGTAGCTTCTGTTTTTGCATCGGTGGCATCTGTTTCCGCTTTTGTTGCTTTGTCCAAAGCACTCTTTGATTTTTCATCCGCTTTGTCTGATTCGGCTTTGGCTTCGTCAACAAATTCTTTTGTAGCTGTTTCATACGCCTTTCCCTCTGTTTCTGCACTCGTCTTTGCGTCGTTTGCTCGTTTTTTATCTCCGTTATTTAAGTCTTCTGCTTTTTTTTTGGCAGCGCTTGCGGACGTAATAATTACCTCAATCGCTGTTAATACCGTTTCTGCCTCAGTTATTGCATCTGTTATTGCCGTTGTTGCTTCTTGTGACGTTACAGTTGTTGCAGTTTGGTCTAATGGAAATGCTTTCATAAATGGATTCCTTTGGTCGTTTCCCTTTCTATCATTTCTATTAAGTGCATTTGGCGCGTTTAGTATTTGAGTTTCAAATGCAGTGACTAAAACACATCTGCAGATAAGGAGATAAAGTGCTGCTTTTAGTATAAAAGAAATCTTCATTTTTTTTTATCTCGGAAGTCAAAAAATGTATCTATCAATCAAAAAAGGACAAAACAAGAAACAAAAAAACTTTTTTAAGTATAAATACAAAATTTATTAAAACATAGAATATTGCATTAAAAGACGAACAATGCATTCAGTAATTGATTATGTCATTATTTAAAAAACATGTTATCCATTTTTGCTAATGAGAATCAAAACTTTCCTTAGTGAGAAGAACGCATTTTTCCACTAAATTTGTTTTATGGCATTAAAAAGTCAATAATGCTAACTTTTACTCACTTCTGTGATGTACAAACGCACTAAAAGTAATTTATTATGAATCATGCTTTCATTTAAATATATATTAACTATAACATCCACTTATGTTTTTGCCTTATAACTTTCTAGGGTTACTTCTTGTATTCATTTAGAGTATGTTGCAATAAAAAAACTATTATCCTCTCTCTTTTTCACTACATGCAGGTATTTGTAAAGAAAAGAAGTAATAATTAATGAAAGTAAAATCATAAACGTTTCGAAACAAAATCTGCAAAAGTGAATCATTTTTTGTTTGGAAAATAACAGTAATAACAGAAAAAAAGCATGTAAAACAGAAAAAGCAATGCAAATAATAGCATTTAAAACAATAATTTTGAAAAGCATTTAGTTGTAAAAGTAATCAAAGAAGTTATTCTTCTTTGTACCGTTTTCTGGGGGAGGACAATTTCTATTTTTAGCATTTAACTGCGCTTTTCTCAATTGACTTCTATTTAAACATCCACATACGCACGAATTAAAACATTTAAAAACATTTGTTTTTCTCTTATTGTAATTTGTTTCTGCAATAAATATGAAACGTTGAAAACAAAAAAAACAAAAAAAACATATTTTTTCGCAAAATGTTTTTTTTATGTTGACTCCATTTGGAAGATATTGTTCTAATGATTTCTCGTATTTTAAAAAGTCAAATTAATTTGATAATTGCTTTAAAGTTCCTCAAACAATAAATCAGTTTTGTTCATTTTTTTGGTATTTGTGCTTTTCTCAATTTTTCCCTCATTTTCGTTTTTTTAAAGACTCATCAGTTTCATTTAAAGGCGTGTGTTCTTTTATGCGCATATAAAAATAACGTCGCTTTGTCTGTTTTAACTTTTTTTTTGAAATCTCATCTTCACTTTCATTTTTCTTCCCATTTTATTAGAAATATGCTGTCATTACTTCACTTTTTGGTTCACTCAAAGCGTTGTATTTTATTATAAACAACGCACTCTCCTAACTGTATGGTATCATTATGCTTTCAATTCATCATCACACAATGTGTTGTATTGAATTTTTTGGTTTAATGGTTAACAGTTGGCGGTTTTTCAGACAATAATGTAAATGTTTCACTTAATCTTTTTTTTAGAGTGTGCCAAGGATTTGGTTTATCTTTTCTGTCCACACATTCATCATCCATCTGATGTGATTGTCTCTCCTTATCTATTTTGGTAGGTGACACATTTTGTTGCAGAAATATTTTACGTTTTGTATTCATCTTTAGCGTTTCACATGTCATTATGCTTTGGAACTGAACAAAAGTAGATTTTGTACGAAAAAGAAATGCTTTCTTTTTCTTTGCAATCTTTCCCATTCATGTAGACTTTTTGTTTTGCTCTCGCTTTATGTCTTTATTTGTCACACAATACACCCAAACACAAAAACACATATTTGAAAAAACAGTAACTCTAATGGCTGCATTCACATGTATGATGATCCGAAATTCCCAAATGATGTTCATTATTTACCTTTTAAATAGTCTCAATCACATCAATGCGTGTAACAAAGGTGTGTATGTATTTGTAAAACCAAACCAGAAAGATGCACATTACAATTTTTTCACACTCTGAGGAATGGCACAACAAAACGGTGTATATTTAAAGATATCATACACGTATGTGCATCATCCATGAAGTATACATAAAATATAAAAACACTATTGCAACGCATCACATGAACTGTGTGTATATTTAACATCTCCTAAGAAAGATAACTTCGTATATTTTCCGTTATACATGAAGTACACTATACGTAACATAAAGAGAATGATCTTAAAAAAAGAAAAGAAATGAGTCTAAATGTCGGTACTAAAAATGCTAATAAAAAATATTGAAGTATAGAAAAGGTAAGAAAAGTCGTTTATTAGAAAATAAAAATAAAAATTAAAAAATAAGGGAATCTGAAAAACACAAAAAAAAATAATTCCGTGGAACAAACGTAAAATTTATAAACTTGAAACGAAATTTCAACATATTTTTCACTTTATTAATAGTTTTTTTGTGCCTTACAAATAAAAAGAAACAACTGGGTTAGAGAAGATAGAACTATCTAGTATGAGTGTTGGTGTATTCGTGCATTTTCATTCTCAAATTTATCCTTTTATTTGACATGTCAAATTTTTTCCTGCAGTTTTGCAAAAAAAAAATATTACTCTTTTTTTATTCTTCTTTTAATTTTAATTATTGTTTTAGTCTTTAAATAACTTCTGAGATTTATTTATGTTTTTTTTGTTAGACTGATTTAGTCTAAATAGTAAAACAAAGATTTGGAAGTTGTTAAAAATTTAAAATAAAAGTAAGCCTCTTTCTCACTATATTAGTGTAATTGTTGTGCTGAACGCAAGAATAAGAGTTAATTGTAACAACGTGAAACGTTTGGCAGTTTGATCTTTTTCTTGATCCACTTTGTAGGAATTTGAAGATATATTTGTAGCATTTGTCTTCTCACTTATTGGGTCGTATTTGCCAGTATGTCTTCGCTTGTCTTCACGTCTAGGCAAATCATTACCTATTTGTGATGAAGTGGTTGATGAGCTCACTTCTCCGTTATCACCTTTTTTGTCGACAGATTCGACAGCCATTGGATTATTTATAGCGTAGTTTTTGATTCTTATGTTGGCACTCGAAGTTTGCTTACCTTTGGAGAGTGTGGGTTTATTTGTTTTTTCCACAGGTTTCTCATTTTTTCTTGTTTCGTAAATAGTCTTTGTCAGGTACTCCTTTTTTATGTTATCCATCTCGTTTTACATGTAGAAGAATTAAATCTTCTTCTTTTATATTTTCTTTTAGTTTATCAATTCTTTAGCGATTGAGCTCTTCAAAGTGACACCATCGCAACGTTCTCCAAGTGTTACTTTGCCGTTATCACATGTCACCTTTTTATTGCTTCCATATACTATATCAACATCGTTATTTTCAGTAGTTTCAACATCCACTCATATTCCTGTGTTTTTGTTGCTGCCACTTATATCTGTTGAGTAAGAAGCTTTATTAAATCACAGAGTAAATTTCACTTTATTTTCTGGAAATGCAGTGGTTAAAACATCACTGCATCTCAATGCAGATTTCTTTACCCATATTGGACAATTATCCAAAAAAGGGAGTCAAAGTTCACTTTGCTCTCCGAAAAGTATTCCAAATATGAAGGAACAGAAGATCCATCGTTCTCATACATTTTAGGATATTCCACAGCTTTCTTTGTATTGTCACAGTCATACTCATCATTTTCAATGTTTGCACAAAAGTAATTAGAGAATTTTGTTGTACGATTGATGATACACGGCTTTTCAAGGAATTCACATCACACGTTTAAACCCCATGCCATTTGTTCCTCCTCATTCATGTTTCCATGCTAGTATCCGAGGTTATCCAAAAGTGTCAATGTCAGAATGAAACATAAAACTTTGCTGATAACGGGAGCCATCAGATCATCCTCTGCGTTGCAGCGCTCCAAATTTGAGTAGGGAAAAACTTCTAAATATCCCATTTCATCCTCTAATTTCATTCCAGTCGCTCATTGGAAATGAAAGTAATCTTTTACAACTTTTATAGTTTTTGTACCTTTGACCTCCATGCCGTGAGGTTTTTATCGAACACTTTTATATTTGTGTGAGTTTTACTCCTCTCTTTTTTGCCACCACATTGTATGAGAGGCCATGTGCATACGCAATATGGTGCTTCTCATCACATAAACTGTATGAATTTGTACAGACACGGATAATGTTGTACGCAATGCCACCACCAATGAGATGGCCATCCTTTAGTGTAGCACAAGATGCAGCAATGGCATGTGATAAAACTTTTTTTGAAGTTAATGGTTTTTTAAAGCGTAACCATACTTCCGCTACACATGTAGCGCCAACATACGATAAAGATCCCTATCCACCACGCCTCACCCTCCGTGTGCTGTCGTAGATCCAATCTCCGAGAAGCGGAAATGGGGCTCAGACCCATTGGGTCCATGGCTGAAGGCGAGCGATTGCGCTTCCTCAGTAGACGGCACTTCCCCTTTTCCAATACCCTAGTCCGAGAGCAAGCCGAAGCAGAGGGGGAGTTTGAAACTATAAAATAAGGGGGGTGGGGGGACTGGTTTTGGTCTTCCAAAGAAGGTATGATATCCCCTTCCTTATGTTCAGGGGGTGTAGGGCAGGGGTCGTCTAGATGAAACAGTTCACACAGCATCCTAGCTAACTCTTTGCTGTAGAATACACCCGGGATTTCCGGGGAAACAGCTCCATGCTTGGCTCAAAGATCTTTCAAGCCCATACATTGGAGTATGTGCTGCGGAGTCTCTTCACAAACGTGGGTAATGAACTACAGTTGACGTTTTACCTGGGCATCGCCTTGGTTGTGAATCTTGCACAGATGTATGCGAAGCGTATTTCCGGATTCGGTTCTACCTCACCGCACAGCTGGAGAAGCAGCCAGAAATGAATCCTCAATGCGAGTGATTCTGCTGCACGTCGGCAGGTGTAGCTCTGTGGTAGTTCTAAGAATGTACTACTTCCTGACCTCCCAACCACGGCGCTACCACCCATCAGTCTGCCGGCACCAAAACAGTACTTTAATTGTTATGCGTACTCTTATTTCCTGGGTTTGTAAAAGAGTTGTTTGTGGATGTCCCACTGTTGTGAGTATTACTTTAATTTGTTCCGTTTGGCAGTTCAAAGTATAAGCACTCTTGGAGTAAATTCAGCACTCTTCGTGCTAATGAAAGCATGTGTTGATTCCTTCCTTGTATGTCTTGAAACACGATCCTTTATGGAGGACATGTAATTCCACTTGGCATATCACTGGAAGGATTTCCGCTTTTGTCAATGTAGAGTTTCCATTTGGTTTGTGTGTAGCAATGTACTGCTTGTGCATTATTTTCATGCTATTTTTTGCTTTGATGTGCGCACTTGTGATAGCCCCAACATTACTTTCCATTTTATGGGAGATAGTATTTGTTTCCATAGTCATTAAGAAGAATTAACTCGAAAATATTCTTTATTTCTGTTACAACTTCTCCTTCCAAATGATCATTAAACTTTTCGGTACTAAAGGTCACAGCAACACCAATTGGTTGGTCGAATGGTGTGGGACACACATGTGAGCACAAGTACGCATTTCGATTTTCTCCATCACCATTCATTGGTGCAGCGGTAATGTGAAAATCACATCATCAACCCAATCATTTTCCCGTTTGTATTTCTTCAAATCAAGTGCACGTCAAATGGCATCATTTGCAAAGTTGAATGAGCTGTAGGTAAATTGGTGGACTGCAACAGAAAATATCTTACAAGTGAGGGAATCAATTTGCTGCAAAAAAGTGTATCGCCTAAAAGCCTTTCGTTTGGCTTCATTTGTGAATGCTCCATTTGTTGCGTCACCTTCACCCGTTTTGCTTTTCGCACATGTTTGTACAGTTTAGTGTTGTTATTGTTTTTCTGTTCTCGTAGTCGTCAAGACACGTTTTTGTCGGATCGTGTGAATCGCCATTCAATTCCCTCAGACTCACATATTGTCAACGCGGTGGAGTTTTCGATTTGCTTATTATGCGGTTCACTTTGGGTCGTCCTGTGCGTATTCCTTTGGACATCCCAGACGCACATGCGTCACCTTTCTCACTTCTTAATGATTCCGAACGCACGTTTTGATCCTCTGCGGAAACAGACACCGTTGCATAGTCACCAAAGTAAGTGATGTGCTGCAAAAAAGAAAGACACTGATTGTGTTCGTGAAATGCTGCACTGCTGAACAGAATAGTGAAATGCACGCATCCAACGGTAGTAACGTATTTTGCTTTCTTCCATCTTAGTGCAAATGTATAATCGTCTACAAATTCAGGTTTTCCAGCAAAGCAAAGAAAGGCAAAAGCGCCACTTTCTCCACAATCGCGCAATGCTAGAGTTGCTACCTGTATGTTGTATACAACAACAGTGGATTCATGTTTATTTAGCCAAAACTAAAAGACATTATTTATAGCATTTATGCAAGAAAACAACTACTAATTCAATACAAAAAGAAGAGAAGGTAGCAAATCAAAAACGCATTATGTGCAAAGAAAAGAAAGGAAAAACAGTAGCTTTTATGTGCCATTTAATAAACACTGCCAGCAAAGCTCCATACGAGTAAACGCATCTCACTAGAAAATAAAACATTATGAATACAAAAAAATGAAAGCACAAAACTCAAAAATAATAATAGCCCATTTTTATCGTATTTTATATTCCATAAACTCAAGTTGTTACCATTTTTTCCATTCTTAAAATTGTTCATTTTATCTTCAGAAAATGTGCAGTGAGCATTTGCACCGAAAATAATTAAATTCGAAAAAGAGAATGTAGGTTTTACCTCACTTTTTAACATCACAAATCGAAGCATTAAACCACAGCCACAGCGAAAGCAATCGTAAAGGCACAAAAAGTCATTTGCACCATTGTATTGAAGATGACCGTGCTGTCAGATGGCTTTGTATTTGTTGTCTGTTCCTTGTTGTGTGTTGTGCTCCCTTCAGAGCGATACTGTTCCGATGACAATGTCTCTTTTTCCTCCTCGCTCCCATTCGCATCTTTCCCATCCACAGCATGGCTTTCTTGCTTGTCTGTTGCCTTTTCTTCCGTCATCTCCTCCTTCTTTGCTGCTGACTTGGAAGACGAGTCGGTTGCATGGTTTCCCTCGACTTTCTTCTTTGCTTTCGATTGCTCCATGAGTTGGTCCATTGACGCCTTGGCAAGTGATACTTTACCGGCTTCAGCGGTTATGTGTTGAAGTGCCTCTTTTGCCTTTGCAGCTTTTTGCGCACTCGTATTTGCAGCACTTGTGGCCTGATCAGAAAATCCTTTAGCAGTGATCGCATTTGTTTCTGCCTTCTGTATTTGCACAAGAAGACCGTCAATGGCACTCTTCTGTGCCTCAGCCTCCTTTGCAAGGTTTTGTGCCTCGGTGTTTTTCTGAACGATCGTTTCGAGTAACTTCTCTGCGCTCTTTACCTTTTCTGATAATTCCTGTATAGCGGGAGCTGTTGCACTCTTCTGACTTTGTTTCATTGCATCAACCACTTTGTTTGCCTCATCCTTCTTTTCTGTGGCATTTTGTGCATAAATGCGTGCCTCTTTTGCAGCAGCCACTGCACGAGAGGATGCCACCACTGTGTGAGTCTCATATTTGGCCCTTTGAACCTTCTCTGCCGCCTCCGTCACCTTATCCATTGCAGACTTTGCCTCATTCTCCTTTTCATGAGCGTTTTGCGACGCATTAACAATACCCGTAGACTTTGTCTTTGCGGAGGCCTCATCTGCTTCGCTCTCCAACTCCGTAACAAGTCCTTTGATGGCTTCCTTCTGTGCCGTAGCAGTGGTGAGTGCGTTTTGCACTTTTTTAGCCTCCTCCTTCAAAGTACCAACAAACCCCTTTGCGTTTCCTACCAACTGTGTAATTCGTTGTTGGCTTTCCACTGCAGCATTGCTCTTCATTGTTTCCATTTCACTTACAATGGCTTCTGTATCCGTCTGGTGTTTGCTTGAGGCGTCATTGTATTCCTTTATTTTTGCAACGGATGAATCCACCTTGAAGGACGCAACAGTTCCTTCGGCTGTGTATTTTGCAAGTAGAGCAGTCTTTGCGTTCGATGTCACCGTCTCAAGCAATGTGTGAAATGCCTTTTCTTCATTTGAAGCACTCTCAGCATATTCGCTAGCCTTTTTAGCATGCGTATCCGCAGAAGTGGCATCAGTAGCGGCTCTAGCACTTCCTGCAGAAGCGTCAATATCTTTCTTGCTCTGCTCCACCTTTTTATGACTTGCTGTCATTGTTGTAATGGCATCCTTCACGGCATCGCGAGCACTTGTTGCGGTTTGGAGTTTTGCATCAACAGTGCCTTTCAACTGACTTGGTAAGTTACTCTGTAAGTTTGTAATTGCCTTC
>JASANV010001352.1:22500-28264 GCA_030849715.1 Trypanosoma mega | reverse complement strand
AAGGGAATTTAATTAAAAATAAATTAAAATTGATCTAAAATAAAGGGGAATTAATTAAAAACAAAGGGGAATTAATTAAAAATAAGGTAAAATCAATTCAAATTGCTTCCCATTACAAATACAATTTAAAAGGGACTTAATCAAAATAAAGGCAAATTTTAATTAAAAAGGAAAGGAAAATATGATGAAAATAAATTAAATAAAAGGAAATTAATCAAAAATAAAAGGGAAAAATGATCACAACAAGGCAAATTTGCTTTTGAGCAAAGGGAAATATGCAATTTTCTTTTAAATAGCGTTTAGGCAAAATAAAAATCTCTGATTTTTATTTTTCCTAAACGCAATATATATATATTATATACATTATTAATAAATCTACTATTAAAAACGATGATGTTAATGTAGTTATAACTGGTCCTTTCTTGTTTTTACTTAATTGGTGTTCAGAAAAATATAAATTGACAAATGTCAATTTATATTTGTCTGAACACTGATTTTAGGGAAATTCCCTTTGATCAGAAAATGCAGTTACGAGCAGTTGTGTTTGATCTAGAGCAATAGGGAATAAGGTAAAATTGATCTAAATTAAAGGGAAATTAATCTGAATTAAAGGGGAGTTGATCTAAAATAAAGGGGAATTAATTAAAAATAAAGGAAAATTAATTAAAAATAAAGGGGAATTAATCAAAAATAAAGGGAAATTAATCTGAATTAAAGGGGAGTTGATCTAAAATAAAAGGGAATTAATTAAAAATAAAGGGGAATTAATCTAAAATAAAGGGGAATTAATTAAAAATAAAGGGGAATTAATCTAAAATAAAGGGGAATTAATCTAAAATAAAGGGGAATTAATTAAAAATAAAGGGGAATTAATCTAAAATAAAGGGGAATTAATTAAAAATAAAGGGGAAATATATGAAAATGTGTGATTTTGTGAGGCCTGCACAAAAAAGTTATATGGTTAAAACTTTTCCCCAATTCCGTTTATTATACAGTGATAATATGAGGAATAATTTCTCATATTAGAATTTATGAAAAAACAAAGGAAAAATAGTTAATTTTAATGAAAAATAAGGTAAAAATGATGAAAAATGGTTAATTTTGATAAGAAATAAGGTAAAAATGATGAAAAATAAGAAAAAATTGATAAAAATCGGTTAATTTTGATGAAAAATAAAGGAAAATTAATGTAATTTCGTGGGGCCTGAATTTAAAAAAGTTATATGATCGAGACTTTCCCCCATTTTCGTTTGTTACACAGTAACAATATGAGGAATAATTTCTCATATTAGAATTTATGAAAAAACAAAGGAAAAATAGTTAATTTTAATGAAAAATAAGGTAAAAATGATGAAAAATGGTTAATTTTGATAAGAAATAAGGTAAAAATGATGAAAAATAAGGAAAAATGATTAATTTTGGTGAAAAACAAAGGAAAATTAATTAAATTATGTAATTTTGTGAGGCTTGAATTTAAAAAAGTTATATGATCGAGACTTTCCCCCATTTTTGTCCGTTACACAGTGATAATATGGGGAATATTCCTTATATTTAGCTCAAAATCAATAGAAAAATAGGTAATCTTGATAAAAAATAAGGGAAAATGCTGAAAAATAGGGTAATTTTGATGAAAATAACATAATTTTGATGAAAAATAAGGGAAAATGTTGAAAAATAGGATAATTTTGATGAAAATAACATAATTTTGATGAAAAATAAGGGAAAATGTTGAAAAATAGGGTAATTTTGATGAAAATAACATAATTTTGATGAAAAATAAGGGAAAATGGTAATTTTGATGAAAATTAGGCAATTTTGATGAAAATTAGGCAATTTTGATGAAAATTAGGGGAAAATGATGAAAATTAGGCAATTTTGATGAAAATTAGGGGAAAATGATGAAAACTGGGTAATTTTGACGGAAAATAAGAAAAAATCGATAAAGGAAAAATGATTAATTTTAATAAAAAGTCATATTTTTTAGTAATCTTAAAAATCAAAAAACCCTAAAAAACAAATAAACCCCAAACCCAACAAAACGCATGAGTTTAAATATTTCAAGGGATCCGCATTTGAAATGTTTGCTTGTGTTTGGAAAAATTTAGTTGTAGTAGATTAAAGTGAAGAGTAAATTGAATTTAGCGGATAAAATTCAAATTATTCTTCCAGTAAATAATTACATGCTCAGATAGACGCTGATTTGAAAATGTAATTATTTGCTGTGTTACTTATAACGCAAATAACTGAAAAATAAAATTAGCGCTCAATTTTATTTTCCATAATCAAACATTTTTGAAATTTTTTTTAAACCTGATGAATAAAAAAGAATTTCAAAATTTTGTTTGTGGTTGAAGTTTAAATTAATGTAAATGTGAAATTTTCGTGTGTGTTAAGGTTTAATACACGAAATTTCCCAGTGTTTAAAATAATTTGAGAGTTTAATGCCGGATCAATCTCAAATATTTAAACATTGCTTCTTATGCAAACACTTAAAACTACAATATACGGCATATGTTGTAGTAGACTCACATAATTTACATCCGCAGTAAGTTAATGGGGAGTATAAAGTTGGAAGTCGTGAATCCAAAAAACAAAATATTGTTCGTTTAATGCTAGCGGGCGGTGATAAAGATTAAACGAACGCACATTGTAAAATTTTTAAAAGTTGACCGACTAACTTTTAAAAATCTGCATTTGTGTAAAAATAAAAATTTTAATGTTTAAAACAACGGTCTGTTTTAAATTTGAATTACGAAATGGCACGACATTTTATTTGTCCAAACACCACTTTATTTGTGGTTGTTTTGTAACACTTTATTAAAGTTGATCGTTGACTTTAAGAGAGGCCTTTCGTATTCGCCAAATACACACTTTAAATGAGATTGAACTAACGATCAGTTTAATTTCGCATATGTTTCACCAATTAATTGGGCGAAGATGAACAATTGATTTTGTATCAATTAAAAGTCTCTTTATCACACCAATCATATACCTAAAATTATAACCGGGATCCATTCGGTTTTAAATTTTAAGAATTGATGTGTGGTTTATTGTAGTTTTTAATTGTCGGAGATCTATTGCCGTTAATCTCGCCCAAGTAATTTACTGAGTGATGGAAATGATTTTGTGTTAATTGAAATTTTAATTGCATCAAAGTAAAGATGTAATTTGAATTTCGGTTATCGAAATTATAACATTGCACTCAAGTAACTTACTGAGTGAAATGATTTTGCGTTTAATTGAAATCTAATTGCATCGAACTTGTAATGCAATTTAATTTCGGTTATGGCAAGTTTCATTTATTTTACTCAAGTTACCTGAGGAGTGAAGAAACGATTTTGCAGTCAATCGAAAGAAATTGTATTTGATATAATTCGGTTAACTGACATTTAGTTTCACACTTAAGTAATTTACTGAGGAGTGAAGAAATGATTTTGCAGTCAATTGAAATCTAATTGCACCAAAGGATGTAATTTAATTTTAGTTTACAGCAAGCATCATCATCTCACCCAATTAATTTACCGAGGAGTGAAAAAGATTTTGTGGTCAATTGGCATCTAATTGCATCAACTTAGAGATGTAATTTAATTCCGGTTACCGAAATCTCACTTAAGGTAAGGTGTGAATAAATGATTTTTGGTCAAATTGAAATCTAATTGCATCTAAAGGATGTAATTTAATTTTGGTTAACCGACATCTCATTAATCCAACTCAAAGCAAGTGCTTTGAGTGGAGTAATGATTTTGCGGTCAATTGAAATCTAATTGCCACCTAAAGATGTAATTTAATTGCAATTAACCAACATTTCATTAATCCAACCCAAAGCAACTGCTTTGAGTGGAGTAATGATTTTGCGGTCAATTGAAATCTAATTGCCACCTAAATAGAGATGTAATTTTTAATTCCAATTAACATTCCATTAATCCAATCAATCCAAAGCAACTGCTTTGAGTGGAGTAATGATTTTGCCGGTCAATTGAAATCTAATCAAGTGTGATTTCAGATGTGTAGTCAAAAAACAAACCCCAAAAAACAGAATCCCAAAAAGAAATAAATTTACCCACATACAAAGAAACTTTTGATTAAAAAGCTTTTCAAAGATATCCGTCTAATTTAAATGTCTAGTGTTTTGGGAAATTGGAATTTTAATTGAAAATAAGGGATTTACAGGAATTTTAATTGAAAATAGGGGATTACAAGGGATTTTAATAGAAAATAAAGGGAAAAATGCTTAATTTTAATGAAAATAAGGGGAAAAATGGCTAATTTTAATGAAATATAAGGGAATTACAGGGATTTTGATTGAAAATAAAGAAAATAAAGGGAAAATGCCTAATTTTAATGGGAAATAAGGGATTTATAGGGATTTAATGCTTAATTTCAATGAAAATAAAGGAAAAATGGCCAATTTTAATGAAAAATAAGGGAATTACAGGGATTTTGATTGAAAATAAATGGAAAATGCCTAATTTTAATGAAAAATAAGGGATTTATGCTTAATTTCAATGAAAATAAAGGGAAAATGGCTAATTTTAATGAAAATAAGGGGGATTTATGCTTAATTTTAATGGAAAATAGGGATTTAATCTTAATTTCAATGGAAAATGCCTAATTTTAATGAAAAATAAGGGATTTACAGGGATTTTGATTGAAAATAAAGGAAAAATGCCTAATTTTAATGAAAAATAAGGGATTTATAGGGATTTAATGCTTAATTTCAATGGAAAATAGGGATTTAATCTTAATTTCAATGGAAAATGCCTAATTTTAATGGAAAATAAGGGATTCACAAGGATTTTGATTGAAAATAAAGGAAAAATGCCTAATTTTAATGAAAAATAAGGGATTTATAGGGATTTAATGCTTAATTTCAATGAAAATAAAGGAAAAATGGCTAATTTTAATAAAAAATAAGGGAATTCAAGGATTTTGATTGAAAATAAAGGATTTATAGGGATTTAATGCTTAATTTCAATGAAAATAAAGGAAAAATGGCTAATTTTAATAAAAAATAAGGGAATTACAGGGATTTTGATTGAAAATAAATGGAAAATGCCTAATTTTAATGAAAAATAAGGGATTTATGCTTAATTTCAATGAAAATAAAGGAAAAATGCCTAATTTTAATGAAAAATAAGGGATTTATAGGGATTTAATGCTTAATTTCAATGAAAATAAAGGAAAAATGGCTAATTTTAATAAAAAATAAGGGAATTACAGGGATTTTGATTGAAAATAAATGGAAAATGCCTAATTTTAATGAAAAATAAGGGATTTATGCTTAATTTCAATGAAAATAAAGGAAAAATGCCTAATTTTAATGAAAAATAAGGGATTTATGCTTAATTTCAATGAAAATAAAGGGAAAATGGCTAATTTTAATGAAAATAAGGGGGATTTTAATGGAAAATGCCTAATTTTAATAGAAAATAGGGGATTTATTGGGATTTTAATGAGAAATGAAGGGGAAAATAGGGATTTAATGCTTAATTTCAATGGAAAATGTCTAATTTTAATGAAAAATAAGGAATTTACAGGGATTTTGATTGAAAATAAAGGGAAAATACCTAATTTTAATGAAAAATAAGGGATTTATGCTTAATTTCAATGGAAAATGTCTAATTTTAATGAAAAATAAGGGATGTACAGGGATTTTAATAGAAAATAAAGGGAAAATGCCTAATTTTAATGGAAAATAGGGGATTTATTGGGATTTTAATGAGAAATAAAGGGAAAAATGCTAATTTTAATGGAAAATAAGGGA
>JASANV010001352.1:0-20000 GCA_030849715.1 Trypanosoma mega | reverse complement strand
AACAAATCTCTCTCCCCCTAAAACCAAACTGGAAGTCCTTCCCCCAAATCAAAATCCTCGGTGTCTCTTCCAAACTAAAACCCAAAAATCCTTCAACAAGATAAAAAAATAAAACTAAACAAAAACAATGTTCTCCCTCTCCTAATCAAACCCCCCGAAAAAAAAAATCCCCCTTTTCTCGCCCCAAACTCTCTCAAATCCCTCCCCAAACTTCCAATCAAAATCCCCCATCCTCTCCCCAAAACCAACCCTCCCCATCAAAAATCCCCCGAAAAACCAAACCCTTTTTATTAAAGTATAAAATAAAAGACATAAAATATTACTAAATATTCAATATTATTTATTAATATCAAAAAAGATAATTTAACTAAAATAATATTTATATGTAAAATATTTAATCAAATCAGCACCCCATTTAACGAAAAAAATAACATATTGTATTTATCAATATGACCACAAAAAAAATTAAAATTTATATTAACAAAATTCTGTAAAAAAAATTTATCCTTAACACAAAAAAAAAACAAATTAAATATAAAAACATAAAAAGAAAATAAAATACTGTATTAATATAAAACGGCTATAATCAAAATATAAAGAGGAGACAAACGTTTTACATTTGGTCTTTTCGCAGCTTTACCCGTCAGCCCAGTGGAGGAAAGTTGGGATTTGAGATTTTATTGATTGAAAGGATTTGCATCGAGGTACAGAAAAGTTATGTGAATATAAAAGTGTAGAACAGTGTTTACCGATGATTAGATTATTTTGAAGATTTGGGGAAGAACAGGCAGGAGAAGACGGGGGCGACGGGCAAGCGAGAGGGAAACTTTTCCGGGAAGGATTTAGAACGGTTAGGAGAATTTTGGGACTTTTCCGTATTAGGCAGAGTTGAATTTTCGTTTGATTAAGGAGACAGATAGTTTTGGGGCGAAGCAGGCTTTGAGGGATGGGCTCGAGAGGGAGAGGGGATTTTAAACGGGGAGGAGAGAGATTTGAGGTTAATTCTGAAACGACGGGACGGATGTGGATTTTTATTTGAATTAGAAGGGGGCTCGCGAGGAGGAGGGAATTCTTGAAGGATGATTATTTATTATAGGAGAAGGAATTTTTGGGAGCAGATTTCCGAACGAGACATTTGCGAGAGAAATTTGTAAGTCAGGGGGGTTTTTGGGGGGAAAAGGATGAACCAGTAAACTTAAAGAAAGGGAGGGACCCGGAATTCTTTAGCTTGTGGAACACCCCTTTAAGTTGGGATTTGATTTTGGGATTTTGAATGGAGTTCCCGACGACGGGCAGAACATTTCATGGAGAGGACGGGGACAGAAGGCTTCGAGGAAATTGAGGGGACCGAGACCTTTTGATATTGGAATTATTTTTAGTTTAGAGTGTGATGTAAAATATAAAATAAAGGCTTTGGAGGGGGATTTGGGGGACACCCGCCAGATTTTTGGAGAAGAGTGGAGGGGGGAGTTTGGGAGGTTTTTTGTGGGGGAGGTTTAGAGAGAGGGAACGGGGGAGGGACGGATTCAGATGAGAGGAGGAAAGAAGCGACCGGAGGAGAGGGGATTGGCTTTTGGACCGAAGGTTTTTAGGGAAGGGAGGAAGAGAAGGAAAAACAATAGAGGGGGAAGAGTTTTTGGAGGGGTTTGAGAGGAAAGAATTTGGGGGAAACATTTAGTTGGGATTGACAAGGACAGAGGGGGGGCAAGATGATTATTTTGCAACACATGAGGGAAGAGTTTTGGCCGAAATTGGAGGAACCCGGGAGGGGAGGCAGGATTTTTTGGGAGGTCGAGAGAGGGTTTTGAGAGGGAAAAGAATTTGAAGAAGGTTAAAAGTTTATTTTGAGTGATTTAATTAAATAACAAATAAAAAAAAGCGGAGAAAAAAGAAAGGGTCTTCTAATGTCAGGTTGTTTATATAGAATCTATGGTGTAGGTTTTAGTTTAGGCTTTTTTATAGCATTACAAATTATATGTGGTGTATGCTTAGCATGACTTTTTTTTAGTTGTTTCATTTGTGCAAATTGGTATTTTGTATTATTTCTATGAGATTTTGATTTGGGTTTTGTAATCAGAAGTGTACACATATGTTTCACATCATTATTATATTTTTTATTATATATACATATATTTAAATGTATAGTCTTAGTCATTTTATTTGATACTCATTTACTAGTATGGTTTGTAGGGTTTTTATTATTTATATTTATAATAGTAATTGCATTTATAGGCTATGTCCTACCATGTACAATGATGTCATATTGAGGTTTAACTGTGTTTAGTAACATTTTAGCAACTGTACCTATATTAGGAACATGGTTATGCTATTGAATTTGAGGTAGTGAATTTATAAATGATTTCACATTGCTTAAACTACATGTATTGCATGTATTAATGCCATTTGTGTTAATTTTAGTTTTATTTATGCATTTATTTTGTCTGCATTATTTCATGAGTTCTGATGCTTTTTGTGATAGGTTTGCTTTTTATTGCGAAAGATTATGTTTTTGTATGTGATTTTATTTAAGAGACATGTTTTTAGCATTTTTTATATTGTTATGTGTCATGTATTTCGTATTTATAAATTGGTATTTTGTGTTCCATGAAGAGTCTTGAGTAATAGTAGACACATTAAAAACATCTGACAAAATATTGCCCGAATGATTTTTTTTATTCTTGTTCGGATTTTTGAAAGCAGTTCCAGACAAATTTATGGGATTATTTTTAATGGTAATATTGTTATTTGCTTTATTTTTATTTATATTAAATTGTATACTATGATTTGTGTATTGTAGAAGTTCCTTATTATGATTAACATATTCATTAATATTATTTTATAGTTTATGAATGAGTGGTTTTTTAGCTTTATATGTAGTTTTAGCATATCCAATTTGAATGGAATTACAATTTTGAGTATTGTTACTATTTTTATTAGTAGTTTGTAGATTAGATTAAAAACCAACTTTTAACGAAAAACATTTTATAGGGATTTTAATGAAAATAAAGGGAGAATGGTCAATTTTAATGGAAAATAAGGGTATTTTATAGGGATTTTAAATGAAAATAAATGGAAAATGGCCACTTTTATATGAAAAATAAGGAAAATTAATGAAAAATAATTAATTTAATGAAAAATAAAGGAAAAAAAGGTTAATTTTAATGGTAAAATAAGGGATTTTATAGGGATTTTAATGAAAATAAAGGGAAAAATGCCAATTTTAATGAAAAATAAGGGATTTCTTGGGATTTTAATTGAAAATAAAGGGAAAAATGCTAATTTTAATGAAAAATAAGGGATTTCTTGGGATTTTAATTGAAAATAAAGGGAAAAATGCTAATTTTAATGAAAAATAAGGGATTTTATAGGGATTTTAATGAAAATAGAGGAAAAAATGCTAATTTTAATGAAAAATAAGGGATTTATTGGGATTTTAATGAAAATAAAGGAAAAAAGTCTAATTTTAATGGGGAATAAGGTATATTCCTATAGGGTTTTAATGAAAATCAAGGGAAAATGGCCACTTTTAATGGAAAATAAGGGATTTTATAGGGATTTTAATGAAAATAGAGGAAAAATGCTAATTTTAATGGAAATAAGGGATTTTATAGGGATTTTAATGAAAATAAAGGAAAAAAGGCTAATTTTAATGGAAAATAAAGGGAAAAAGGCTAATTTTAATGGAGAATAAGGGATTCTATAGGGATTTTAATGAAAATCAAGGGAAAATGGCAACTTTTAATGGAAAATAAGGGACTTTATAGGGGTTTTTAAATAGAAAATAAGGGATTTTATAGGGATTTTAATGAAAATAGAGGAAAAAATGTTAATTTTAATGAAAAATAAGGAATTTTATAGGGATTTTAATGAAAATCAAGGGAAAATGGCCACTTTTAATGGAAAATAAGGGATTTTATAGGGATTTTAATGAAAATAGAGGAAAAAATGCTAATTTTAATGGAAAATAAGGGATTTTATAGGAATTTTAATGAAAATAAAGGAAAAAAGGCTAATTTTAATGGAAAATAAAGGGAAAAAGGCTAATTTTAATAGAGAATAAGGGATTCTATAGGGATTTTAATGAAAATCAAGGGAAAATGGCAACTTTTAATGGAAAATAAGGGATTTTATAGGGGTTTTTAAATAGAAAATAAGGGAAATTAATGAAAAATAATTAATTTAATGAAAAATAAAGGGAAAAAGGCTAATTTTAATGGTAAAATAAGGGATTTTATAGGGATTTTAATGAAAATAAAGAGAAAAAGGCTAATTTTAATGGAAAATAAGGAATTTATTGGGATTTTAATGAAAATAAAGGGAATATGGCTAATTTTAATAGTAAAATAAGGGATTTTATAGGGATATTAATGAAAATAAAGGGAAAATGGCTAATTTTAATGGTAAAATAAGGGAATTTTATAGGAATTTTAATAGAAAATTAATGAAAAATAATTAATTTAATGAAAAATAAAGGAAAAAATAAGGAAAAAATAATACAATTTAATAAAAAATAAAGGGAAAAAATCCCTTAATTAATACACCCCTTTCCCTCTCCCCATCAAAAATTTTTATGTCTATTAAAAGAGTAAGTAATTTGATAAATGAGAAAATAATGAAAAAATGTTTAAATTTTATATAAAAAGGTGTAAATAATTAAAAATAAGAGGAGTTTGGACGGATAGAGAAGGGGACCAGGGGGGAAAAGAGGGAGAGAGGGAGAGAGGAGGGAGGAAGATAAGAAGGATGAATTTTGAACTTATTTGAAGTATTAATTTTGAGGAATTTTAGCAGGGGGGAGAAGGGTTTTAGGGGAATGAGGAGATTTTCTTGGGGAGAAGCAAGTCTTTTGGACAACAACGGTTTGAAAACGTCCTTTCATTAGAATGGAAAGAGGGAAGAAATGGGGGAGATTTTAGGACAAGAGGCCTTTGCCGAGCTTTTAGAAGAAAGAACAGGAAAGGAGGAGGAGATTTGAAAGGAGGAGAATTTGATTTTTGATTATTGTTATAGTAGTTTGTTTATAAAATCAAATCAAATAAGTTAATAATATCAAAAAAAAGAATGTAAACACTAATCGAAATAATAAAAAAAAGATTCATGAAATTGAGTAAATGCAGCCTGACCACCCAAAACCCCAAAAACTGGTAAGAAAATACAAAAATATTAACAATAAGCCTAAAATAAAAGATATAAATGACAATTAATCATATAACCAAAAAAAAGGTAATGCACACCCCCAAGTAGCTAAGCTGTAAAAGCAAGCAAAACACTTTAATGAAAAAACCAAAAACAATGGGAATAGCACCAATGCATAAAAACAAACATGAAAGTAAAAGGCTTATCAAAAAGTTATTAAAAAACGAAAAAAACACAAAATTAATTAAGAAGTAATTTTCATTATATTTAAAATCAAAAATATTATAAACAATAAAAAAATAGTATATAATCATCAAAATGACTAAACTAATGCTGTAAATTAAATGAAAATTTAAATATAAGTAAAAAATATAGTTTTTTGTTGAAATAAAAATTAAAAACAAAAAACAAAAATTATTAACACTTAAAACAAAAAGCAAACTTATTACTGCAAAACTATTAAGCCCGATAAGTACGCAGCAACAAGACTGTAAAATAACTATTTTAATAAAAATAATATAAAAATAAACAAAACAAATAAGCATAATGATTAAAATAAAGCAAAATAAAACATAAAAAGTCAGCATGTAAATAAAAATAAAAATGCCAAGTCTAATATAAAGCTGTTCCATAAAAAGAGCCAAAAATGCAATGTACAATTTAAACAAAACAAGTAAAACATAAAAAACACACAAAATCCCTAACCACTCCTCATCAAACACTAAAAAACAAAAGTCACACAAAAAAAAACAATAATTCAATATCAAAAAATACAAAAGTAAAAACAATAAAATAAAATTAATCAAATTAATCATATAATAATACCACAAAACCAAAATCTTATATCCAAACCGACTCGAAATAAGTAAAAGAAAAAGCAGCAAGCTAAATAATTCAAATAGAATAGAAATCAAAATAATATGAGTAACAAATAAAAACATAAAAATAACAATATATTGAAAAACAATAATTATAAAAAGAAATCTTGTGTCAAATGTCAAAAAACAAAACAAAACACAAAAACAAAACAAAAACAAAACTAAAAAAACAAAACAAATATAAGAATCTAATAAAAAAACAACAAATAAATTAATAAGTAATAATCAAACCAAATCAAACGACAAATATGTTAATGAAACATAATCACATAAGATAACAAAGCTATACAAAAACAAAAAAATAAAAATATGAATAAAATATAAAAACAAGGATTTTTGAGATGTAAGGACAGTTTAAGGTATTTTAAGAAGGAGGGAGGACAGGGGGAGAGACGGATTTAGAACGTAAAAAGAGTTTTCGTTATTAATCTTAAAACATAACACACAAAATTTTACTTATCGATAAAATCGAAAAAATCAAAAAACTAATTACAAACAAAAAAAGAAGAATAAATGTTTGAGCGGTAGTCATTTTTAATCTAAAACTAATTACACGAGGTACAAAAAAACCAAAAAGTAAAATAACAATAGATTTAAAACATACAAATAAACCACCAAAACATAAACATGAAAATAAAATGGTTGATAACAATAAATGTGTAATCTCTAAAACGGAGTAAACAACAAAAAATGCGCCTGATAACTCAGTTACTAACCCCGCAACTAATTCGCTCTCACACTCCATATAATCAAAAGGAAGTCTCAAACCATCTAGCAATAAACTAATCCAAAAACACCCAATAAACAAAATACCTAAAGAATAACAATTATAAAAAAAAAGTTGACCAACACATAAGTCTTTAATGCCAAAAAAACTAAAATAATCTAATAAATAAAAACAATAAAATAAAACTAAAATAACAGATTCTGATAAGATACCAAAAAATAAAGTACGCATAGCAGCTAAATAAACAAAACAACTAGAAAAAAGAAAGCAACCAACTAAAAAAACAGAAAAAACATTTGTAACAACATGAAAACCTAATAAAAAAAACAAGCTAAATCCCATATCAAACAAAATAATAAACCCTAATGGAAAAAAAAATCAAGGAAAAAACATGCAAAATAAAGTAATAAGTAAACCCCCAAGTAAATAAAAAATGTCTATACTAATAACAAAAAGTACAAATTTAATAAAAAGTTTAACACCATCTGTAATAGGAGTAAGTAAACCAAACAAAAAAAGTGCGGGTCCTATGCGTATTTGAACGATAGCTAAAACTCTTCTTTCACATAAACTTACAAAGCCGGACAAGACAAGTAATATAAGAATAAAAACCAAAATAATAATACAAATATCTAAATTAAAAAGCATGGCGTTTATTTTATCATTTTGAATGATATTTTTAATGGATTCTATTGTCGTTTTGTTATCTTTTGTATGTTTTGTGTGTATATGAATATGTGTACTGTTTTTATCAACAATAATATGTACATCAAAAATAAACAATGTATACTGTACATGAGATTTTATTGGTTCAAAATTTTTAGATGCCTATTGATTTATATTAGGAGGTATGTTTGTGTTATGTCTTTTGTTGCGTTTATGTCTTTTACTATATTTCGGATGTCTTAATTTTGTAAGTTTCGATTTATGTAAGGTAGTAGGGTTTCAATGATATTGAGTGTATTTTATTTTTGGAGAAACAACAATATTTAGTAATTTAATACTGGAAAGCGACTATTTAGTAGGAGATTTACGTTTACTACAATGTAATCACGTTTTAACATTATTAAGTCTAGTTATTTATAAATTATGATTATCTGCAGTAGATGTAATACACTCATTTACTTTATCAAGTCTAGGAATAAAAGTAGAGAACCTGGTCGTTGTAACGAAATAATTTTATTTTCTTCAAACAATTCAACCATATATGGTCAATGTAGTGAATTGTGTGGTGTTTTACACGGATTTATGCCTATAGTAATTTGTTTTATATAAGGTATGTAATCTACAAAAGGGGATTTTAGGAAGTTTTGATTGAGCCGTATTTTTGATTTATTATGTGTTAGAACTTATGACTTCATCCTATGATGATTCGATTTAGATTTTATTTTGTACGACTTTGTATTCGATTTTGTTGTATGTATAACATTCATATTTATATTTGTATTAGGTTTTTTTTTAAGAATCTTTTTTAGTTTCGTTTTTGTATTGCTATTCATCACATTTTTCGGAGTATTTCAACTAACACAATTCTTTACTGGTTACTTTCTATTTTATATATACATAATGTATAATTTTATTTGTTTTTTCTTTACATTTGGTATAAACTATCTGATTTATTTTCTAGAGTTTTTTACGTTTATAATATTCTATATATTTTTCGATTTTATATCATTCACATGTGCAATTTACAATTTCTTTGGTATAACATTTTTATTTAATATAATATTCTGTTCATATTTATTTTGTTTATTTTACTTTATTATATGTTTTTTATTTTGTTTCATATTTTTTGTAATACGTTGTTTATTTATAATAATATTCGATTTTTTATATTTTAATTTCGATATATACATATCATTCTTAATGTGTGATATAGTGTATATCGATTTTATATGTTTTTTATTATTATACTTCACTTTCGTTTTTAGCTATATATACGGTTTTTTTTGTTTTATATTTATATTAGGGTATATATTTCTGTTGTTGTATTACATCATAGCACTATTCTTTGGATTTATTTTTTTAATATATGGGGTATCCCACGTATTAATAAATTATATTTATTGATTATTTATGGTATACAGTCGAAGTTGTTTCGTTCTGCTACCAGGTGTCTTAATATTTTTTAAATTCATGTATTTTGACGTATTTTTTGTATTTGTATTCCTTCTAATATTATTCATAATCTGTTTTTTTGGTTTTTTTTTAAAAGATTTTTTATTTTTAACTCTATTTTTCGACATTTTCGGTGTTCTATTTAATTACGATGTAGTTAGTTATAATGTATTTTACTATCAATACCACCAATTTTGTGTAACACAATTATTATCTATCTATATATAAAAAAACAAAAAAAGAGATTGTCAAAAATAAATAAAAAAAACAAAGCAGAAACATAAAATTAGTAATAAATAATCTAAAACAATATGCGCGAAGTCTAAAACTAATAAATACAACGCCATAGTGCAGGGTAATCATCTAAAAAAATAAAAAAAACAATATAAATTAAATACAAATAAACAGACAAAAAACAAGCAATAATCCCAAAAAAAAAATAAACTAAATAAACAACAACAAAATAAAACCAAAGACGCAAGGACAAGCATTCCATAAAGCATAAAAGAACTCCAAAATAAAAAACTAATAGGATAATCTGTAATTCTCCTAGGAAATGCATACATCCCCAAACTATGCATAGGAAAAAATAGCATGTTAGAACCCAATCAAAGACTTGATATAAAAAAGAACATTCAAAATAAGTACAACTCAATAGGAAGTCATCTCGATAAGAAATGAATAAAACCAGCAAAAAAACCCACAACGGCACCAAGAGATAAAACATAATGAAAATGTGCTACAACAAAATAAGTATCATGTAATAAGATATCTACACCAACATTAGATAAAAACAACCCTGTAACACCACCGAATAAAAACATCAAAATAAACATATAAACAAAGTAAATTTCAAATGAAATAATTATATCAGTATAAAGAAAACTATAAATCCAATTAAATAATTTTATGCAGGTAGGTAATCCAATAAGAACAGTTACACTCCCAAAATAAGCTCTAGAATCCACATCCATCCCAACAACAAACATATGATGCGCCCAAACGAAAAATCCAAGCACAGAAATCAATATCATGGAATATATCATCGCAACAGAACTAAAAACACATCTAAACCCCACAATCTCCACTAAAGTCGAAATTAAACCGAATACAGGAAGTATAATAATATAAACCTCAGGATGACCAAAAAATCAAAACAAGTGTTGAAAAAGAACCAAGTCCCCACCCCCAACAACATCGTAAAAAGATGTATTAAAATTACGATCACAAAGTAGTAGGGTCACTCCTCCCGCCAAAACAGGGAGAGTTACAATTAACAAAAGCGAAGTAAGAAGTGTGCCTCAAATAAACAAAGTTCACACCAAAAAACTAAAATATTTTCGACGGCAACAAAATATAGTTCCAACAACATTAATAGAATTCAAAATGCTGGAAATTCCCAAAAAATGAACAGAAAAAATCACAAAATCACAAGCTAAACTAGAATGAAAATCAACACAAATTAATGTCGGGTATAAAGTCCAACCAACACCCATACCTTCTTCAGTCAAAAATCCACTAACTAAACATCCAAACCCACCCATAAACATCCAAAAACTCATATTATTAAGTCTAGGAAAAACCATATCAGGAAACCCCACCATAACGGGTGCAAAATAATTGGTTAATCCTCCTAAAACAACAGGCATAATAAAAGCAAAAATCATTATTAAACCATGAGAAGTAATAATAACATTATAAAACTGATAATCTCCAAATAAAAGACCACAACCTAACAAGGAAAGTTCTAATCTAATAAACAAAGAGTAAACGTATCCAACAAACCCACATAAAATCGCAACTAAAAGATAACAAAGCCCAATCATTTTATGAGAAACGCTCAAACAAACCAAACAAATAAAAAACAAATTATTTAAAAATAACTCACCTAAAACATATTTTCCCGCTTTCCAAAATATATTAATAAAACACCCCATACACAAAACCACACTCTCCTCCACCCAAACCCCCCTCTCTAAACCACTCTCCAACCAAACCCTCCCCCTCTTTCGACCTCCTTATCCCCAATTTCCCCCAACAAAACTCCTTCCTCTCCCCCAAAATTCCCCACAATTTCCCCATAATTAACCTCAAAACCAAACTTGCTCCAAAAATTTATATAAAAGTCCACAACAGAAATAGTAAAAAAATTATTTAAATCAAAACATAAAAATAAAATTAAATTAAAATAATTAAATGTTTAAACTGACTGTAATAATATTAACATTTTTTTTATTAACAATAACTTTAATATATATATGTATAAATTTTAGTTTTTGTGTTGGTATAGAAGTAAATTGTATATATATAAATGTGTACTTGAATTACATAAATTTATGATTTATATTTTTTATGGGACTGATATTATATTTTTTAATATTTTTATTAACAAAAAAAATAGTTTCTTACGCAAAATATGCATTAATATTAACAACCTATATATTCATTTATATAGATGTAGTGTTAATCATTTTAATAGACGACTTTATGTTTTTTATGATACTATTCGAAAGTCTATTTTTCCCTATTTGTGTAGTAAGTTTATTTTTCAATTTCAATAACCGATTTATATTTGCGATATTTTATTTGATAATATTCAGTTCAATAAGCTCGATATTATGTATAATAATATGTATAATAATAATAGGCCACTTTAATTTGCTAAATTTACAATCTTTTATTGATATATGTTTTTTTGATAGTATGTTTTTAGCAATATATATATGAATATTATTATTTATTATGTTTGCAATTAAATACCCAATATGACCCTTCCATGTTTGACTACCAGAAATGCATGTAGAAGTAAACACAGAAATGAGTGCGCTATTAGCAAGCGTTGTGCTCAAAATAGGTTTTTTTGGAGTATTTAAATTCCTTTTTTTATCATTTAATTATATATCAATATGGTTTATAGGTTTTATTGATAGTATAATAATGTTGGGTCTTTGTTTTTTATCATTATCATTATTATTCCAAACAGATTACAAAAAAATAATCGCAAACTGATCTGTTATACACACAGGAATAGCATTAATACTTTTATGGCATAACGATTTATTATTTATAGGGCTTTTAATATTTTGTAATTTAGCTCATATATTAAGTTCAGCCTTTATGTTTATTACAATCGGATATATGTATGATAATTATGGTGTAAGGATATTTTTATTGATGATATCCTTCTTTGGTGTAAGCTTATGAAGTTCGATATTCTTAGGACTATTTTTATTTAACATCGATTTCCCATTTATGTTATTATTTTATGTAGATATATTTATACTATATGGTCTAACATCCTTATCATATATATACATCATATGTTTTTATATAATAACTCTATCAGTATTTGTTTCATCAATTTACATATATATGTGTTTAAGTTTTTTTTCGTTTGTATGAATGGATAAATATATGAGAGTAGATTTATCTATAAACGATATATTATTTTTTTTCATTTTATCAAGTATGTGTATCGTCTTTTATTATTTAATATTTTTATTATTTTAAAATATAAATCTAACTTAATCAAAATCCATCCAAATAAAAGAAGTCCCTCCTCCACAAAACCTCTTTTCAACAACAAACCCTCTCCCAACCATAATCCTCCTCCGGTATTTCCTCCAAATCCTTCTTGTTTAAAATCCGTGATATCTTCCTCCCAACGTAAACCCCCGCTCTGCCCCCAAAAATAACCTCCTAATCCCTCAAACCTCTAAAACGACTTAATTATAAAAAAGGCGAGGGTTTTTTGAGTTTTGGGTACGTTTGGTTGAGAAAGAGCCCACTTTTGAACCCAGCAGGAACCGACGGTAGACCTTTTGGATTTAAATAGGGGGACGGGAAAGGGTCAGTCGAAGAGATTTGTTTTGGGGGGAGAACCCTTTTTGTTTTTGATAAAATAATTTACACGTTAGTATAAAAAAATGTTTTTATTTTTTTTCTCAATATTCTTTTTATTTGGATTTCTAACAGGTACTTTAGTATTAGGGAGGCATATAATGAGTTTTTGATTTTCAATAATAATAACAATATTTATAGCCCTTTGTATTTTATTCAGCTATTTTATAATCGGAGTATGTCTTTATGGATATTGTTATTATGATTTTTGTATATTAATAATGTTAGATTTTTGTTCTGTAATGTTAACTTTTTATTGTACAGGATATTATTTATTTATATTATTATTAATAAATTTAGTTTTTTGTTTTATATTATTCTATGCATTTTATTATATGTATTTTGATTTGCTATTAAGCCGTTTTTTTAATATATTTTGATTATTTGTTATTTGTATGAATTTCTTTATTTTATCTTTCGATTTTTTAACAGCATATTGTGGTTGAGAGTTATTAGGTTTATTTTCATTTTTTTTAATATCTTATTTTTGATATAGATTTTTTGCGTTAAAGTACGGATTTAAAGCATTTTTTATAGGAAAAATAGGAGATATTTTATTAATATTTGCATTTTCTACAATATTTTTTACAAATGGTTTTTGCACAATAAATTTCCACTTTATAAACTTCTTTTGTGTAGATTATTATACAATTAGTTTCACAATTCTTCTATTAACACTGTGTGCTTTCACAAAAAGTACACAATTTGGATTACATATTTGATTACCTGATGCTATGGAAGGACCTATCCCGGTATCAGCCTTAATACATGCAGCTACACTTGTAGTATGTGGTATTATATTAATAAGCTTTGTTTTTTGATGTTTTGATTTTTGATTTAGTTATTTTTATCTATTAATAGGATGATCCTCATTAATATTAGTATTAATGAGCTTATGTGTGTTTTATAATTTTGATGCAAAAAGGTATGTAGCCTTTAGTACAATATGCCAAATAAGTTTTTCTATGTTTTGTTGTTTAAGTTTAGATTTATATGTAGGATGTTTATTTTTTTGTTATCATATGTTCTACAAAGCTACTTTATTTATAGTGTTAGGTGTATGAATACATTTCTTTTTTGGTTTACAAGATCTAAGATGTTATTTTTTTCTATATTTTTGTGGGTGTATTTTGGCGAAGTTACTAATAATATTCGCTTTATTAAACTCATGTTCTTTATGATTTTTATGTGGGTTTTATTGTAAAGACTTATTGTTATGTTTACTGATGTTAGTCTCATTCTTTTTTGTATTAGAATTTTTGTTTGTGTGTATATTTTTCATAATGTTTACTATAATATATAATTATTTTCTTCTATTTTTTCTATTTTTTGTATTTAAATGTTTTTGTTTATCGGACTGTTTGTTTTTGTTGTTTGATTTTGAAAGTTGTCTTATTTATTGTTCAATGTGTTTGTATATGTGTTTTATAAGTATATTTTTTGTAGTAGATTTTGTATATATATTTATTTTTTCTAGTTATTGCTTATTCTGAGCATTCTATTTATATTTTTTTAGTTTTTTTGATATAGCCATTTTTGTATTATTTCTAATATTAACAATAAGTTTTATATTTTATGGAAGTACTTTATTTTATTTTTTTAATGTAGACTGTATAATGCTATTTTGAAGAATATTTTTAATACTATTCTTAATATGTGCATTTTTATTATTTTGTTGTTGATATTTTATATGTTTTTCAATATTTATGATTCTTTTTGTGTGAAATTTTGTTATATACTGAAGGTATAATTTAAAATATTGTTTATTTTTTTGTGTTCTATTAATTATATATATATAGTATGTTTAAATCTAAATCACGAAAAACTTTATAGATAATAAACACTAATATAATTTAATTTGTCAAAATATTAAATAAAGAGTATAAAAATATAATATTGTATTATTAAGATATTTTCTAAAAATTAAAAAAAAGCCTAATTTTAAGTAAATTAGTTAGATAATTAATTTTAATGAAAAATAATGAAAAATTAGCCTAATTTTAAGGATTATAATGAAAAAAGGTTAATTTTAATGGAAAACGAGGGATTTTAATGAGAAATAAAGGGAAAAAGGCTAATTTTAATGGGAAATAAGGGGTTTTTCCCTTTATTTTCATTAAAATTAGCCTTTTTCCCTTTATTTCTCATTAAAATCCCAATAAATCCCTAAAAATTAAGCATTTTATAGGGATTTTATAGAAAATTAGAGGGAAAACGGCTAATTTTAATGGAAAATGGCTAATTTTAATGGGAAATAAGGGGTTTTTCCCTTTATTTTCATTAAAATTAGCCATTTTCCCTTTATTTCTCATTAAAATCCCTTAAAATTAAGCATTTTATAGGGATTTTATAGAAAATTAGAGGGAAAACGGCTAATTTTAATGGGAAATAAGGGATTTACAGGGTTTTAATAGAAAATAAAGGGAAAACGGCTAATTTTAATGAAAAATAAGGAAAAAAGCCTTAATTTTAATTAAATTAAATAAAAAATGCTTAATTTTAAATAAAAGATAAGGAAAAAAAAGCCTTATTTAATTAAATTAAATGAAAAATGCTCAATTTTAATGAAAATAAAAAACTGTTTAATTTTAATGAAAAATAGCCTAATTTTAAGGAAATTAAATGAAAAATGCTTAATTTTAATGAAAAATAAGGAAAAAACCTTAATTTTAATTAAATTAAATGAAAAATGCTCAATTTTAATGAAAAATAGCCTAATTTTAAGGAAATTAATTAAATTAAATGAAAAAAGGCTTAATTTTAATGAAAAAATAGCTTAAATTAAATTAAATAAAAAATGTTTAATTTTAATGAAAAATAAGGAAAAAACCTCAATTTTAATTAAATGAAAAATAGCTTAATTTTAATGAAAAATAAGGAAAAAAAGCCTAATTTTAAGAGAAAATAATTAAATTAAATGAAAAAATGCTTAATTTTAATGAAAAATAAGGAAAAAACCCTAATTTTAAGGAAATTAATTAAATTAAATGAAAAAACGCTTAATTTTAATGAAAAATAAGGAAAAAAGCCTAATTTTAAGAGAAATTAATTAAATTAAATGAAAAAATGCTTAATTTTAATGAAAAATAAGGAAAAAAGCNTTAATTTTAATGAAAAAATAGCTTACTTTTAATTAAATTAAATAAAAAACGCTTAATTTTAATGAAAAATAAGGAAAAAACCTTAATTTTAATTAAATTAAATGAAAAATGCTCAATTTTAATGAAAATAGCTTAATTTTAATGAAAATTAAGGAAAAAGGCCTAATTTTAAGGAAATTAATTAAATTAAATGAAAAAAACGCTTAATTTTAATGAAAAATAAGGAAAAACCTTAATTTTAATTAAATTAAATGAAAAATGCTCAATTTTAATGAAAAATAAGGAAAAAGGCCTAATTTCAAGAGAAATTAATTAAATTAAATGAAAAAATGCTTAATTTTAATGAAAAATAAGGAAAAAAGCCTAATTTTAAGAGAAATTAATTAAATTAAATGAAAAAATGCTTAATTTTAATGAAAAAATAGCTTACTTTTAATTAAATTAAATAAAAAACGCTTAATTTTAATGAAAAATAAGGAAAAAACCTTAATTTTAATTAAATGGAAAAATGCTCAATTTTAATGAAAATAGCTTAATTTTAATGAAAATTAAGGAAAAAGGCCTAATTTTAAGAGAAATTAATTAAATTAAATGAAAAAATGCTTAATTTTAATGAAAAATAAGGAAAAAAGCCTAATTTTAAGGAAATTAATTAAATTAAATGAAAAAAACGCTTAATTTTAATGAAAAAATAGCTTAATTTAAATAAAATAAAAAATGCTTAATTTTAAGAAAATTAATTAAATTAAATGAAAAATGATGAAAAAAGTTTAATTTTATTTTAAGGAAAATAAATAAAAACCTCCAAAAAAGGCATAAATAACCACAAAAATCTTTAAAAATAAAAAAAATGCAAACTATATAACATTTTTAACCTAAATCCAAATAAATATCAAAATTTCCCAAAAAAGCCATATTTAATACAATTTCTCCTAAAAAAGGCCAAAAAAGCCCAAAAAATCTTGAAAAATCATAAAAAAAGTCATACCATACAACATTTTGTTCCAAAAAATCCCAAAAACCTCAAAATTTAATCTAAAAATCTCAAAATCCCAAAAAACTCTCTATAAATTAATAGTTTTCGCTTGTTCAAATATAAAATTTTAACCAAAAAACCAAAAAACCAAAAGTTTCTGCTTGCTCAAATATAAAATTTTAATCAAAAATACCCCAAAACCCCAAAATTTTAAAAAATAAAAAAACTAAAAATACAAAAACAAAAAACCCCAAAAACCCCAAAAACCAAAAGTTTCTGCTTGCTCAAATATAAAATTTTAACCAAAACCCCCAAAAACCCTTAAAAACTCCAAAAAATCAAAAATTTAAAAAAATTTTCAAAAATAAAAATAAAAAACCAAAATTTTAACAAAAACTCTAAAAAATAAAAAGTTTCCGCTTGCTCAAATATGAAATTTTAACCAAACCCCCAAAACCCCCAAAAAATTTTCAAAAATAAAAAACCAAAATTTTAACAAAAAAACCCAAAAAATAAAAAATTTCCGCTTTGCTCAAATACAAAATTTTAACCAAAAACCCCCCAAAAATCAAAAATTTTAAAAAAATTTCCAAAAATAAAAATAAAAAACCAAAATTTTAAAAAAAAACCCCAAAAAACAAAAATTTCCGCTTGCTCAAATATAAAATTTTAACCAAAAATCCACCAAAAACCAAAAATTTTAAAAAATTTCCAAAAATTAAAAAAATAAAAAAAAACCAAAATTTTAACAAAAACCCTAAAAAATCAAAAGTTTCCGCTTGCTCAAATGTAAAATTTTAACCAAAAACCCCCCAAAAATCAAAAATTTTAAAAATTTCCAAAAATAAAAATAAAAAACCAAAATTTTAAAAAAACCCCCCAAAAAACAAAAAATGTCCGCTTGTTCAAATATAAAATTTTAACCAAAAACCCTAAAAAATCAAAAGTTTCCGCTTGCTCAAATATAAAATTTTAACCAAAAACCCCCCCAAAAATCAAAAATTTTAAAAATTTCCAAAAATAAAAATAAAAAACCAAAATTTTAAAAAAACCCCCCAAAAAACAAAAAATGTCCGCTTGTTCAAATATAAAATTTTAACCAAAAACCCCCCAAAAACCAAAAATTTAAAAAAATTTCCAAAAATTAAAAAAATAAAAAAAAACCAAAATTTTAACAAAAACTCCCCAAAAAACAAAAAATGTCCGCTTGCTCAAATATAAAGTTTTAACCTAAAAATCTCCAAAACCCAAAAAAAACAAAAATTTAAAAAATCCCCAAAAATTAAAAAAATCAAAAATTTAAAAAAACCTCTAAAAATCAAAAGTTTCCGCTTGCTCAAATATAAAATTTTAACTAAAAAACTCAAAATCCAAAAATTTTAATAAAAATCCTAAAAAATCAAAAGTTTCCGCTTGCTCAAATATAAAATTTTAACGAAAACCCCCAAAATTAAAAGTTTCCGCTTGCTCAAATATAAAATTTTAACGAAAAACCCCTAAAAATCCAAAAAACCAAAAAAAAATCAAAAAAAAACCCAAAATTTTAAAAAATTCAAAAAATTCAAAATTTTAATAATTTCCCAAAAATTAAATTAAAATTCTTAATTGTTCAAATCTAAATAAATTTAATATTAAAAATCCTTAAAAATTAATATAAAACTTCTAATTGCTCAGATCTAAAATTTTAATATAAAACCTCCAATTGCTCAGATCTAAATTTTAATATAAAACCTCCAATTGCTCAGATCTAAAATTTTAATATAAAACTCCCAATTGCTCAGATCTAAAATTTTAATATAAAACCTCCAATTGCTCAGATCTAAAATTTTAATATAAAACCCCCAATTGCTCAGATCTAAAATTTTAATATAAAATCTCCAATTGCTCAGATCTAAAATTTTAATATAAAACCCCCAATTGCTCAGATCTAAAATTTTAATATAAAACCTCCAATTGCTCAGATCTAAAATTTTAATATAAAATCTCCAATTGCTCAGATCTAAAAATATCTTTTGATCAGAAAATGCAGTTATGAGCAGTTGTATTTAATGAGAATATCCCAAAAATTAATCAAAAATGAAGGAAAAATGATGAAAATAAGGCAAAATTAATTGATTTTTAATTAAATTTGCTTTTGAGCAAAGGGAAATATGCAATTTTCTTTTAAATAGCGTTTAGGCAAAATAAAAATCTCTGATTTTTATTTTTCCTAAACGCAATATATATATATTATATACATTATTAATAAATCTACTATTAAAAACGATGATGTTAATGTAGTTATAACTGGTCCTTTCTTGTTTTTACTTAATTGGTGTTCAGAAAAATATAAATTGACAAATGTCAATTTATATTTGTCTGAACACTGATTTTAGGGAAATTCCCTTTGATCAGAAAATGCAGTTACGAGCAGTTGTGTTTGATCTAGAGCAATAGGGAATAAGGTAAAATTGATCTAAATTAAAGGGAATTTAATTAAAAATAAAGGGAATTTAATTAAAAATAAATCAAAATTGATCTAAAATAAAGGGAAATTAATTAAAATTGATCTAAAATAAAGTGAAATTGATCTAAAATAAAGGGAAATTAATTAAAATTGATCAAAAATAAAGGGGAATTAATTAAAAATAAAGGGAAATTAATTAAAATTGATCTAAAATAAAGGGGAATTAATTAAAAATAAAGGGAATTTAATTAAAAATAAATCAAAATTGATCTAAAATAAAGGGAAATTGATCTAAAATAAAGGGAAATTAATTAAAATTGATCTAAATTAAAGGGAAATTAATTAAAATTGATCTAAAATAAAGGGGAATTAATTAAAAATAAAGGGAATTTAATTAAAAATAAATCAAAATTGATCTAAAATAAAGGGAAATTGATCTAAAATAAAGGGAAATTAATTAAAATTGATCTAAATTAAAGGGAAATTAATTAAAATTGATCTAAAATAAAGGGGAATTAATTAAAAATAAAGGGAATTTAATTAAAAATAAATCAAAATTGATCTAAAATAAAGGGGAATTAATTAAAAATAAAGGGAATTTAATTAAAAATAAATTAAAATTGATCTAAAATAAAGGGGAATTAATTAAAAATAAAGGGAATTTAATTAAAAATAAATCAAAATTGATCTAAAATAAAGGGGAATTAATTAAAAATAA
>JASANV010001351.1:0-28019 GCA_030849715.1 Trypanosoma mega | reverse complement strand
CACAGATCCCCACGGCATCCACTGACGGTTCCAGCTGTCCGCGTTCAGGAACACACTATAACTCCCAGGAAGCATGACCGCCGTGCCTTTCTTCTAGTAACACGCCGTCTGCCCATTACAATCATTGGGGTTTGATATGCCAAAAGGTACAATGGCATAGTTCAGTGAGGAGNGAGGTAATTGCTCCGTAGAACTCTGGACTGGTAAATGCGGCAGTTGTACCGTTTGGATCAATGAAATGCATTTTCATTGTGCTAGTTACAGTGCTGTAGACACCGTCGATATTCTCAGAAATAACAAAATCTAAGTATCCACGAGCACCTGACTCAACCACCTTAAAATTGACGAAATTCTTGTCCCTATCCACAGTGACGTCCCACTTAGGTTGAATTCTACCAGCATAGTATCCAGTGGTAAGGTTCTTTCCTTTCAACGACATCGCGTCGGATACTTTACATGTGCAATAAAGGCTTACTCCGTAAACAATCACATTCGGTGTGCAGTATTCAATGCTGACGAGAGGTGCATTCAACATGGATGCGAGTATGTTTTGCGTCAAACGTGGGGTACCATATGGATTGAGTGTAGTTATGGAAGTATTAGCGGCATCAGAAAGCGTGAGGAGGTGGAGGGGAAGTACCGTAACTATTAGAAAAAGAAAATTCTGCGAAACAAATCCCCATACGATCCTCCCTCTGAGCCATTTGCTCTTACTCGCGTTCCCTGAATTACCTCTCCGAGAAGCCTTCGACATTTGTGACATTTTTCGAGGAAGCGTTGCTTTGCACATTGTAACCGTTGTGTGTATTGTTCTTTTGCTAAAAGTGTTATAACCTTGATGTAGTCTTTTGTATTGTATACAAAAAGGTTAAAGAGAAAAGTGGCAAGGAGAATGTATGAAGTGACAATAAGTCCATGGGATGCAGAAAAAACATTGAATGCTTTCATTTGCTCAATGGCATGCAAACTTCTTTTGTGTTGTGAGCTGAGGAAATTTTTTCTTGTTAACTCGACCATCTTTCTGGTTGTGTGGAATAATAGTGTGAGCAATTTTTAAAAAATCGCGAGAAACTGCTGGTAATTATTAAAGATTTAGTTTTCCAGAGATTAAATAAATGCGAAGTGCATGCAAATATTCCTCGTAATTGGTTTTTCTTCACCAAAAACAGATTTAAAAATAACGCAAAGCAATAAAGTGAATATATTTATTGTATTATTCGTCCATAGTTACACGACTGCGACTCCACACCCACAGAGAAACTATTCCATTTCACAACCACACAATTTTAAAACCAGATCTGTACTGAAGAGTGAGCCAAAGGTCACCTTCAGTCAAAACCCGTAAAACCTTGCAAAAAAGATTTATTGAAGATCCTCTCTTTTCCTATATGGCAAGACCCATTTAAAACAAAAAGTCTTGTTGCAACTACATCAAGTAATAATAATAATTAAAAAAAAAATAGCTCCACCTTGCTAACAAATTGAAAACAAAAAATGAAATAAAATGAAAGCATATTGAGAATTGCATTTTTAAAAAATCGTCGGCCTATATGAATTCAGCCACATTTTCTGTTTATCAACGCGAAGCAAAAAATACCGTTTGAGGCAACTTCAGAGAAGTCGATTTTCCCCCCATCCAGTACCACGATTCTCAACCATGGCATAAGAATGTGGTGCGAGTTACGGAAGAGAAAAAATATATACAAATTTCGACATAAATACCCTCAATTAAATCTCACCAAATACGTAATAAAATGTAAGTAAAACAACAAAAAGAATGTGAAAGCAATAATAAAACTTAATTCACTATTAAGCCATTTAATCCACGGTGTGAAGCATTTTCACCAACATCTGGAAAGAAAAATAAAAAGGATACAAGCAAATATTGAGAAAAACATTGTATACATACCTTTTATTCCAGCAAACAGCAACAACTTTTGTCCGACACATGCCTTTTTTTATTTTTTCGCAAAAACGTATAGACAAATTAAAAAAAAAAAAGACGCCACGGAAGAATACCCAACCGTAAATGTACTCACCAAAAATCTTTTCACCCCAACTAGAAAGGTTTGGGCAACGAAAACGCACAAAAAAAGAAAAAGGATCAGAGGCAGTATCATTGCCAACCGTCACGACAAAAAACAAAATTAGCTACAAATGGCGCACCGCACAAGCTGCCGCATCCAAAATTAAATGAGACAGAAAAATGGACAATGTATCAATGTGTGTCATCATAGCACCTTTCGCTTTGCAATAACTAAGGGAAAAAAACAAGAAGAAAAAGGGAAATAACTTCCATCTATCCCCTTTTTGCTCAGAGACTCCGCGGTGGATTTTCTTTACTCCATGTGCGGAGGCTGGCGCCCCCGCAGACTCTTTAGAATGTGAAAATACGTTTACACCTGCTTCACCGTCGCTTCGCGTCTTGCCAAAACGAGCAACGCTTTTGCACGCAATTTATAATTTCTTCTAGTTTTCGCTTTGCACATTTTCTTTGTCATTATTAATTTCTTTTTGTGCACTTGTTGTGGAATCGCGCCAGAGTAAAGTTGTCTGGACCGTGGGCGCCGCAGGATGTTAAGGGAAATAAACAAACAAAAAAGGAAAAGATTTATTGCACGCGCGCGCAACCCCAGCATGCAATGGTCCGCAGATGTGTTTTTTCCCTTCTTTCTTTCTATGTGGCGACTTAAGACGTGCGACTTGACAAATTTCTTGGGTTGTTGAATTTTCTTGTTTTTTTTTCTCTTTTAAAAGAGGTATATATATATATATATATGTATTTCGCAGCATTTTTTTTTTTTTTTTTTTTTGATGTGAGAGTCGTTTGAGGGACAGCTTCTTTGTAACATAATCTTGGCTCTATATGCAAAGATTGCAACGCTACACCTGTTGGCAGAAATGTAAATAACGGAAACCTTGCGGTGCATCAATGCGATGTTGTAATTACTCAAAGGAAAGGCAAAAGTGGGTTTCCTTGAGGTCGTTTACCTTACATGGTTTTTTTTTGCTTTTTATTACTGTCGTGCCTGCTGATGATTTTGTTTTCCCAAATGTTTTTTGATGTTGCTTTTTGTTAATAACATGAAGCGAACGTTTTTTCATGTAATTTTTTTTTCTCCTTCACTTATAATCTCCATTATCTTTTGTGACTGCCTTCTTTTTTTTTTTTTTGTTCTATGCTGCACTAGCAATTATTGATTTGCTATAGGAGATATAAAAAAAGAAAAACAATGACATCATACGGTGTAGTTGAAAACCCTGATACTGTTGATTACAAGACAAAATGCTGCTGTCAGACAACAGACGGCATCTATTTTCAAGTTCCCAAAGACTATTTCAGGCTGAATGCTAATCTCTCTCGGAGGAAGCTCCTGGTACCAGAGCCGTTCAGTGTTCCCTTGGATGCTTCAGCTTTTGAGAGCCTCGTTGTGCTCCTTGAAAAGGCTTCTATTGTTTCGGCTGCAGCAGCAACTGTTGGGACTGAAAAGATTGGATCTGATGAACCACAGAAACCGCAATGGATGAAGGATTTAAATAAACGTCAACAGAAATTTGTAAGCACATGTCTTGGAATTACTACCTGGGATGGTCGAGATGTTTATTTTTATGAGGAAAAACTTCCAAAGGAGAATGATGTTGTCTGGGTTAAAGTAATTCAAGTTAATGACACGTCAGCTGTTGTCCAATTACTTGAATATGGTAATCATGAGGGTATCATTCCTTATACTGAAATTACAAGAATCCGTATCCGTGCTATTGGTAAAGTGATTAAAGTAGGAAAGAATGAGGCTGCACAGGTTATTCGTATTGATAAAGATAAAGGCTACATTGACTTGTCAAAAAAACAGGTAACCCTGAAAGAGGCAAAGGAGTGTGAAGCTCGTTTCTTTAAAGGCAATGAGGTCCGATCCATTGTGTGCCATGTGGCTGATGAGTGTGGTATTTCTCCTGCTCAAGCAATGGAAATGATTGCCTATCCTCTCTACCGTCGTCAGCCAGGAAAACATGCGTGGAATTGGCTGCAGGAGTTGAACCATACTCACGATGTGGAAGGAATTCTGAGTCCATTAAATCTTCCTAAAAATGCTCAAGAAGTACTTATTAAGACTCTTGAACACGCTATGAGAACTGAGATTATGACTATTAACGCTGACATTGAAATGACTTGCTTTCAATGCGATGGTGTTAATGCGCTACGAGATGTTCTTCTTGTTGGTCGCAATTTTAAATCAGGACAGGAACCTAACATCCCTATTACTGTCACTATTGTTGGTCCGCCAAAGTATCGATTGCGCGCAAAAACTGAGCTCAAAGAAGAAGGTATCTTTCGCATGAAAGAGGCAATTGAGACCATGAAGATTGAAATGGCCAAACGGGGTGGTATACTCAAGGTCATCTCCGGACCCTACGCACTGGGGGAGGAAGAGCAGTTGAAGGAAGAGAAAAACGAAGATCCTGATGATGACGATGATGATGATGACGAGGATACAGACTGATTTGATTCAAAAACTGTTGAGCCATAAACTGTGGCTTTGTAAGTGCTAACTTTTAATGAGTACGTGTGACTGATTAATAATCTATTTACATTGGATATTCTTTTTCTTTTTGTTTTGCTCTCTTTTTGGACAAGATAGCATTTCTTATTAACTTCATGTTCTTTAAAGCATAATGAATGTTCTCACGCACTCAATTTTGTTATTTCTTTTTCTTCTTCTTCTTCGTTGTCGTCCTCTTGCTTTAGCGATACGTAAACAAAATCCTAAGGCGTCTTAGTAATTCTTTTATGGAGAAGGATGTGCTCATTCTTTAGTTGAGTCGATGCCCGATTCCGCGTCATTACGCGTGTTGCTAGTGTGAATGCTCACGGCTCCACTTTAATCCTTTGTGATGCTGTGCTGTGCACTCTCGCAACCAAGGGGAGGGGCAAAACAAAAGAAAGGAGTTACTGAATAAACTTGAGTTTTCATATGGTGTACATTTACTATGGACATCTATTTTGTGAAAGGGGAGGCTTTTATTAGTCTCTGTGGTGCATGCCATCACATCCGTGAAACTTTCACAGGATGCGTATCGACTGGGAGATCCATAATAGACGCTACTACTTGATCTTATCGGAAAGCATCTGTGATTAAAGCCGTTGTGAGTTGTATTTCCCACCCCTTTTTTTCCATTTCGCATCTTTATTCTTGCAGTTTATATGCGTTACCTGATTCTGTTGGGAATGGAACGATGCTTGGGAAAGTTGGCTTACTTTGCTTTGTTTTGTTGTCATGATGTAGAGTTGTGTACCCCGAGTTTTCTAACCAATTTTTTTTTTTGCTTTGTGTGTGTGTGTGTGTGTATTTTAGGACGAAATGGCGTACGTTTATCCTTTACCGGTCTCTTTCGTATTCTTTTCTTCCTCCTCTTTCACTTGCTGATCTTTTGGTTTTGGTGAAATTGTATTTGTGTGTGGATGTCACCTTAATGTCAGATCGTGTATTGTACATTCTTATAGTTATCGCTACTTTTTATTATTATTGAATGCTCATATACGCCTATCTGATGTGTTGTGGATAAATGGTTTTCCCTCCTTCCTTTTTTTTTTTGTGCGTATGAAGGAAAAAAGTAATTCAAGCAAGCAGAAATACACGTCATGTCGAAAGAAAAGGAAAAGGAAGTTAACCTGGACGAATTAGATGAAACCACAGGGTTCAAGGCGGCTGAGCTATTTGTCTGGCTTAAATTTGAAGAGTCATATCTTAAGAAACCGGAGGATGATCGTGAAGGGGATGTGGACGCCTGGGTGGACACCTTTTGTGAGCAGTTAGAAGGTGAGGGGATCAATTACAACCGAAATTTTGTGAGGTCTGTTTGTGTTCTTGGAATTTATGCCGGGCCTCGAGACGAGTTTCAGCAACGCACAGGAAGTGGAAAAGCCTTTTATCCTAATGGGGATCGTTACGATGGGGAATTTTTTGAGGGAAAAAAACACGGTAGTGGATGCTATGTGTTTATTAGCCAAGGGAAGAGTGAGTGTGACAAGATTGTTGAAAAGGAGTTGCAAAAACTTTCCGGTGCGCAGCCTGATGAAAATTTTGTAAAAGAAATTGCAGAGAAGTATAAAATAAGTGAACAAATTATTGCAAATATTCTGGAGTACGGATTTCATCCTTGCTATCACGGAGATTATGTCCGTGGGAAGAGGACAGGACAAGGCTTAATGAAAAACAAAGACAGTACTGTGTACAAGGGTGAATTTCTTGAAAATAAACGTGAAGGTCAAGGGATGTTCTACTACTTGAATGGAGATATTTTTTCTGGATATTGGAAAAATGGACGCAAGCATGGTTACGGTACTTACCATTTTGTGGGCGGAAGTGAGTATCGTGGTGAGTGGAACGAAGGCATATTTACTCAAGGACAGTGGATAATGAACGATGGAACTTACTATGAGGGCCTTTTTAACAAGAAAAATAGGCCCGCTGACACTGCTGCCTCCATGCACTTTCCACAAACAAAAATGGCACAAACGGGTGTGTTTCAACGTGGTGTTTGGGCCCCATGCAGTGACCTCAAAGTCTGTGAAGAGACCCCTGTGGATGGCATGGCCTGGACAGACTGAAGACGGAAGGAATGTAAATCTAATTAGAACTTAATGTATATACCAGTGACTTTTTTTTTTTCTTCTAAAAAAAGGAAATCTATTATTATTATTACTCCCCTGTTTCGCTGTACATCCTCCTGAAATTTTTTTTTCTTTCCATGTGTGATACGTAATATAGTTTTTTTGAATTTTTCTCACATAAATGTGTACCTCTGACGATGCCGTCAGTCGCGTTACAAGTGAACAATTTTACTTCTCACTGCTCGTTTTTTTTTTTTTTTTTTGTGATTGCTATGCAACAACAATAATAAACAAAAATAACATCTGTCGTTAGTAAAGGCTGATATTTATCTCTCAACAAATGGTGTACACGCGTTGGAAGTGTGACCGACTCCCGGTCTTTCAGTTGAAGCTCTTTACGCAGGAGTATCCTCTACACACCACCATTGGCATTCTCAGCATGATGTTCTTGTGGAAGCACATGGGACACTGCTCTGAAGAGACTGAGCGCAAACAGGGTTGGTGGGCTGGATATCCATACTGGCGTGATCCTATCGCCCGGAGGAACGAAGCAAAGTACAAGCAGATGATTAATAACAACAATGTCGATATCACCGACCCCAAGTGGACAGGGTGTTCACGAGAGCAGCTTGAGAAGCTGAAGGCCATTTTGTAGCGCAAGTTTTCTATAGGCGGATAGTAAGTAGGATGATGATGATTTTTTTTTTTCTTTTCGCTGTTGTTAGCCCTCCTTTTTTTTTTTTTCAACTGTAGGAAATTGGTGACTCAAGTTTTTATCCCCCCCCCCCCCACCTCCCCCCAATTGTTGCCTACATCCGTTTAAGTGATACATGAGGTCCAAAAATTCTGTTCAACTAAAGAGGTTAATAGCAAATTATGTGTATTCAATAACAAAAATATTTTTATTTATTTTTTTATTACTCTTTTATTTTTATTAGCGCAACTACTACTGCAACCACAACCACACACACACACCAAAAAAAAAAAAATAGTCATGATTTTTCTTTTTTTGCTTCTAGTGGCATCTGTCCCAGCATGCTGCTCTGAGCTGAAACCGATGGCAGAGATTTTTCCAACAGAAAATGGAACTACGGTTGTGAACATAACCGTCACAGCCTCAAAAATGTCTATTCCTTTGAAAAGTTTTGGGAAAGGGGTTGTATTTGAGTATACTGGACGTTTTTACACATACAATGGTGTTGCTTCAGTTCCTGGTCCAGTTATTCATGTAAAGGCTGGTAAGAAACTTAAATTTACACTGTTTAATGATTTAGAGGCGGAGAATTATAAGGAAGGCATAGAAAACATGTATACATTTCACGGAGTCAATACTACTAATGTCCATTTTCACGGTGTTCATGGAGATCCTTCTGTTGATGATGTTTTTAAAACCGCCTCTCCTGGAAAATCTTTGCGGTACTCACTGCGAATACCGCGCGATCACGCCCCTGGACTGCACTGGTACCATACACATTCACATGGGTCTTCGTATTTATTACTCATGGGAGGTTTGTTTGGTCCTTTAATTATCGATGAGGGAGATACTTTAATGCATGCTCGCTCATCGTTCTTGTCTTTACGATCTGTTGTATTAGTGGTTCACTTGTATCGATTGGGAGAATCAAAGTTGTGTGATGGAGCAACAATGGAAGATGTGAGCAAACTTATTCAAAGCAATGTATCTTCGAAATATCGAATCAAGAATGAAGACGGAAAGGTACTGAAGATGCCCTCAGATTTATTTTTAGTAAATGGACAACATCAACCCGTTGTGACCGTTTCACAAGGCGTTTCTACACTTTTGAGAATGATGTTTGCTGCAGGCTCTTGCCATCTTAACGTTACCCTTCCCAAGGCGTGCCGTTTCGATGTTTCCGCTGCAGATGGGGTTCCTCTTAAAGTTACAAGAGAGGTGAAAGATAGGTGGCTCTATTTCACCACAGCGACGCGTTACGATGTTATTATCTTGTGTGAAAAGGAACAAGAAAGCATGTTACCAGTGTTCTTAGCTGAAGATAAAGAAGTGGTGCTTTTCTACATTGATGTTGAGCAAACAAGGAGCGAGAAAAGACACAGTGTAGAACTTCCCTTGATACCATGGACTGGTCATGCTGATTATTTGTTTATGGATAATCCTAAAATATTGAGAGACATTTCATTTTCACAGAGGGATATTCCATCTCCACGACCCTACTATGTTATTGGACAAGGCACAAATTGTTCATCCCTTTCAAACTCTACTACGTGTTATTATGAGCACTTTAGTGGTCGAAAAGGCAGTGATCGTGATCGCTACAACGGTTTTGCCGTTCCCAAGGGTAGTGTTGTTGAAGCACACATTTTTGGAGATCCTTTAGATACTGTTCCACACCCATTTCACATGCATGTAAATCATTTCAAATTTGTAAGTTTTACTCCTCGTAAAGGAGGTAAACATGAAAATTTGACCATGTCTGATTTCGGGGTATTTCCTGGGGATATTAGAGATACAATTCCCATACTAGATGGTATGACAGTTATCCATTGGCAGACCGCAACGTATACAGGTGAAGTTGTGTATCATTGTCATGCTTTGGCTCATGAAGACAAGGGAATGATGACTTCCTATCTTGTTTACCAAGAATACGGAGGGACTTCCGCTGTTGATCCAAATCCAAACAATGTCTCTCAAAATGATCCCGTGATCACGGACGGTCATGTTTTTTTGATACTAGCATGCATTTTCCTCATAGGAGCATTACTATCCGTCGCCGTGGCATGGTTTAAGGCGAATCCACCACACCTTGGGACGTTAGCTAGTACACGCGAAGGTCTTGTGAATACCATACTTAACCGTACGGACGAGGGTGAGGAAATGGAACGGATTCCACTTAGTGGATATAATAAATAAACTTGAGGGAAAATTAAAACAAAAGAAAGAAAGGGAGAAAAAACAAAAAGATGATAAATCACCTATGCAGCAATCGACAAAAAATTTTGTTGGATGAAAAAAGAAAAAATCTTTCTTTCCTTTTCTCTGCTTTCGCTTCTTCTTTTAAATATACTTTACATTTTTTATTTTTTATTAATTGCGTATGTATATATGTATATATCAAGAAATTGTATTATTATTTTTTCTTCCTTTCCTTCTTTTTGGATTGAGGGTGTTTTCGCTAAAAAATGAATATGAATAGCAGCGGCAAAAACAAATAAACATTTATATATTTTCATACGTATATATAAAATATACAAAAAAAAAAGGCTTTAGCACAATGCGACAAGCAGGAATGAGAGAAGAATCCACTTCGGATAAATTCTCTTGCTGTGTCACTGTTGAAGATATCCGTGTCACTCTCAGCGCTAGCTCATCGCTGGAGACGTTGTGTTGGGATGAGATTAGAGTCTCTTTCGAACGCGAAGGTGTGGCGCAATACACACGATGGCTCTCTCCTCCTTTAGCGGTTAACGAAAGCAATGATGGTGTGTCAACGTCAAATGGTGTGTGCCATCAAGAGGTGAATTTTAATTCACCAGAAAATATAGTAGAGGTGAGTTGGTCTCGCATTAATAATCCTGCTTTTATGGTCCAGTTTAAACATGATAGTACAAAAGAGGATCATTCGTTGGAACCAGGGTACGAAAGACCCGTTCAGGCAAAAAATCTACAATACCTTGCTGATCCTAGCGCTGTGGTTGTGGAAGGAAAAAGTCATTCAAAGGTTTGCCCCAAAACCATTCGTCCTTTGGTTTGTTGGGTGGAGTGCCGCAAAAATAATACCTTCTCCTTAAGTGGGGGTGTGGGTATAGAAAGGAAACCCACAAGTTCTGGTGTGGAAACAGTTTCTGCATATTATGCAAAAAGTACCTCACTGGTTTCTGCCCTACTTAAAAAAGCCAAAACTACACTCTCGCATGAACGTACCAATGAATCTTCAGCATCTTTAGCGACAAGAGAACAAAATGAGCGCCAAGTAAGTAACCGGTATCCCCAAAGTAAGGACGGCTGTAATGTATATGTAACCCGTCAGAATGGTATTGATCTCAGTGAAGCCTATAATGCACCTGGAGGGAGGCAACACTTCTCTTTGCAGCTATGCCCTTTCGATGTAAATACACAAAGTGACACGACTACTACCCCTATAGCTCTACACTTTACCTTGGTGGCACATTTTCCCGGGACACCTTTGCCTCTCCTGAGGAATTACAATTCGAACGTCATTCTCCTCGATCAAATAGTTCTTGATGTGACAGACGCAAATCGACGTGTGACAGGAAAGAGAAACCAACCTGGAGTTTCTACTACTCAAAATTCTACTGGTGGTAAAGTGGTGGAAGCGTACGGTTTTGGCTTCACGTCAAACACGGCTACCAAGAGTGATATTCGATATTCTTCCCCATTCATGACAGTATCGGGCTCAGAAGAAGAGGGTGGAGTAAAGCTTATCGACTTTTCGCTACTTCATCCCTCTCGTAACGAGCGGGAAATTTCCAAGAAAGATTTAATGAAAAATCCCACTTCGGTATGCATTGTATCATCTTTGTGTAAATGGAATCAGTATAAGCGTCGGATAGGAAACCGCGTTGTATCTATATCACGTTTTAAAACTGCATTGGATGGACTTTGCAAACCTTCATATAAATGTCAGCTGGTTATGGGGCTGCTGCGCCGCTATGACACAGGAGAAGTGGAAGTTGAGCAGTGTGCAAACCCTGTCGATCTATCTTCTATTATTAATCGCGAGTACTATCCGGACAAGATACGCCAGGTTTTTTTCTCAAAAGGTGAGGTGATGAATTTCAGACTACGCAGACGCTGTTTTACTGAACCTGCGTACCATCGCTCGGAGTCACTTATGCCGTATGACTATGACAACACTGGAATTGAATCAGACAAACTGGACGTCAATGATGCGGACACCTCACCCACGGTGGAGGAGGATTCCTTTCCCAAGGAAGACTGTACGCCCGTGGTTCCCAGTAAGGTCAATATTCCTGAAAATGGTAAAAATGCAACGAGTGCAGCATCTGCTGCTAATAGCATATTTACTCTGTATAACAACTATGAAGACAGGAACTGTAATATACCCATTAGGACTTCCTCCGAAACGGACATGGTTGGTACTTTGAAGCCGTTAAAGGCTCCACCACCCAGCGGAGCTTTAATAGTTAGTGGCAGTGCTTTTAGCAAGAATAGAAATATTGGCGACATCAAGATCAACAATTACAGTCAAATCAAGGGTAACAACAACAAGGTTGAGGACAACAACGATAAGAGGGACGATCCACCATCTTTTTTAATTTCATCCCAGGATCAAAATGTGTATAGCCAAAGCTATTTTGCTCCGAGTACTGTGGATATGGGTCCAACACTATTTGTTTCGTCCGCAACTAACGCACAGGAAACGCGTCTGGTGAACCCGTTTCAAGGAATGAGTGAGGAGGGTTCAATGACGGAGCGAAGAGGAGAAAGTAATGCTCTTCCAGTTGTCTCATTTTCAGCTGTTTCGATGAACGAAGCGCAGCCTTCCATGACATCAACTGCTCAGTATGGCGTTTATGAATTTGGATCTCAACCTCAGGAAGGTGTTGAGCTGACACCTATGGATCCTACAAATGACTCTACGTTGAATTAAATACCCTTTGCTCAGTTGTAAATATATATATATATTACCGTAGCCATGTTTGTTGCAATTATTATTATTATTACTAATGATTCCTCACCCTGACAAATAGTAAAGTCGTTTTCTTTTATTTGTATTGTTTCAATTTGTATTTTTTTTTTTTTTTCAAAGATGTTTTTGTTTTTACACGTTGCAATAAATTTCTTGAGGTGTATACTAAATGTTGTGGTACCTGCAGTTTAAAGGATATACATGTTTTCTAAATCAGTCTTATTATTTCCCTCACTCCCTTCCCCTCTTTTTTTTTTTCTCTTTTCATCTTTTTGTATATTTATTAGATGTTTTTATTTTTCGTGTTCTAAATCAACGCAAGATTATTATTATTATTATTATTATTGTTTGTTGGTTGTTGCTGATAGTTCTTACTTAAAAGTGGTTTATGTTTCGAGGTTTAATAGGTGGAGCAGGGCGTACGTGGCGCTCTGAACGGCGAATTGCCACAATTGTTGCCGCCACCAATCGACGACGCGAACAAAAGGAAACCAATCGTATTTCTCGGATTGCTTTGAATAAGCAAATCTCATCACGAAGACGTGCGGCGCAAAGGTGGCAGAGTCAGCGACAGCCGCGTAGTGCTGGAATGAATCTTGCCGATGCAGAGTTTTTACGTCGCCAGCAGGATGAGGCACTTGCGGATGCTGACATGTATACCACAGGTGCGCCTTCGCCCCGTTCAATGGAGAAGTCCCCAAGTAGGAAACCAACGCACTTCGATTATGACACCGTGGACACCAAGACAGGAAACAGCGTGTTGCAAAAGCGCTTTGATGCACTTGTGTGTGAGGCTGTGCTGAGATACGGTCCACCGCTTCCGTCAGAGTTTGTGACGCAAAACGGCGTCATTGGTTCGAGTCATTCCAAAAGGGATAATTCCTTCTCCTCCGCCACTTACTCGACGCTTGATGATGCGGCAGACGACAAGACGTGCTGCTTTTATGATGAAGTGGGTACCAAACCCCATGAACTGTTTCAGATGATACGACGCGTGAATCCGTCTTTTAGTGTTCGAACCCAATTTGATAACATTCCATTTTCTTTGCTCGTTAAAAATTGCTTGTACCTTCGGGCATGGGGTGGACGAGTGCACTTCATGCGTTGTCTTCGGCAGGTGCAAGATACAAGTAACTCGCATAGTCAGAGAGGTGCTGAGAATGCTGGAATTACGGTGTCCTTAGCAAAGTACAAGATGCGCGAAACGTCATCCTCGGATGGCCTTCGTCAGGGACCTCAACCATGGCTTTACGGTTACGAAATGGTGTGAATGTTCACACAGAAAAAAAAAAATAATAATGCAGGCAAACATACACGACAGCTGCTGAAATTTTTTTTTTTCTGTTTTATGACGTTGTATTTATATACATATATATATATATATGTATATGTATGTATATTTATATATATCTGCACATACATTAAAGTATATTTATGCGTGTTTGTGTTCACATGCATTCATATAAATTCGTGCCTATTCGTATTCTTATTTGCACTTTACCTCCATGGAACATGAATGTTTCAGTTAGTAATGAATAAAGTTTTAATTTGTGAACTTTTTGTTTTCATTTGTTTTTTTACGTGGATTATATATATATATATATATATATATATGCAGAGAGAGGGAGAATTTCTATGTTTGTAGTTTTTTTGAGGTAATTAGATTTATTTTCTCTGATTTACAATGAGCGCCGACGCTTTGCCAAGCCATGCCATTGCAGAAGAAGTGTTCCGCTCAATTCGTTCACTTTTGACTCCCGCAGCGGATTTAACAGATATGATGCAGTGCGTCGCTACAAAACAGGAACAGCTTCTTAAAGATATCGAATCCCTCAACGAGGAGTTGCGAACCGCCAAGACACGGTTTGCAGACAAAAATGATGAGCAGCGTCGGGAGCTAGAAATGTACTGCGCAAGAATTTTTCGTTGTCGTTCACGCGTGGAGATTTTGTTTCGACAACTCGTAGTTATCAAACAACGACTTCAACGGGTGCGCGGATTAGTGCTTCAAAACACGGCGATACGTGCGGCTGAAAATAAAGCGCTCTCATCTCAAATGGGTACCTCCGCTCACCCTCCGGACGATACGCTGTGTGAAAAATTCCATGATGTGGATTTAACACCCCCAATCGCGGCAACAATAGCAACGCCAGCAACGACAATGGAGGAGGAAATCGCTGCCAAAGGGATGCGTGCGGATTCAAACGATGGAATAGATGAAGACTTGGACGAAAATACTAATAAATCAGACAACGAAGAAACTCCAGAAGTAGTAAATGAGGATGAAAAGGAGATAAAATAAGCGGCACTCTCTTATTTTGTCTAACATTACTACTTTACCTTTTTTTTTTCGTTTTCGCATATGTACTTTCGTCCTTTATTTCATTCATTCTGTTCAAATTAATACATATATAAAAAATGTATGTATTTGGATGCATTCGCCCGATATGTGATGATGCGTTGTTCTTGTTGTTGCTTCCACTCCATTTGCTTTTTTATTATTATCTGTTCTTGGTACGAACATATTGGACGTGGTCTTCCACTTTGTGGGTATTATTATTGCTATTGCTCTCGATGCTGTCAAATTTTTATTTTTGTTTAACTCATGGAGTTGGCAATTGACGTTCCAAAAAAAAAAATGGATAAATAAATCTTGCATTGCAATGCTATCGTACCTACCTCCATATTATTCACACAAATGTTCCATTTTTATGATTATTATTGAACGCAAGCAAAGTAAACTAAAGTGAAAACATATGAAGAGTGGAGTAAGTGTCAGTTTTTGCTCAAACAACCCAAAAGACGCAAACAGCACAGTAAACTCTTACACGTACTTATTATTTTCTTTTCTTTTTTTCGTACCTGTTTCTATTTTCTCAGCGTCACCTTCTATTCGCTCCTAGCTCCTTTTTTGTTTTCTACTTTACATTCTTATTGCTTATCTTTTTCATAGGGCGAGGAGTTTTCCCTTTCAATCCCCCACGAACTCTCGTCGCGCCGCGCTGTCTAGTGGGCGTCCGTCGAAGCGCGCGGAGGGCGCCGTTTCCGGCGGAGGTCTTTTAGACCCCTCCGAGACATTTGGTGCGGCGTTTCAAGGCGCCGGTCGTTACTGGGATAGTGTGAAGCGTGGAGCGCGTAACCTCATCACGGATGAGCCCCCTGAGGAGGTGGAGGTAATGGAAATGCCGGAGGAAACGGGAATGTTAGATGACATCCATGAAATGTCATCCCTCTCATATAAGCAACGCTTTGTTGGTTTCTTCGCTGTGCTTGGAACGGGTTTAGGGTTTATTTTGATTGCCACCATGTTTGCGCCAATGATTGCACTGTTTCCAAGGAAGTTTGTATTTTTTTTGACTGTGGGAAATCTGTTTTGCCTCTCCTCCACAATGTTTCTTGTGGGTATTCGACAACAAATGCGATCCATCTTTGATTCGAAACGTTTAGAGGCTGCCATCATGTACGTGGGTTCTATCATCTTAACCCTCATGGCGGCTGTGTGGTGGAAGTCGAGTTTCTTCGCCATTCTTTTCGCGGCTGTGCAGGTTTGCTGCCTCCTGTGGTACGCGCTGAGCTATGTTCCATTCGCACGTCGCACGATTGGGTTGGTTTGGTCCTATCTTTGGACTATTTTGGGTCCTATTTTGAGTTTCTTTGGGCAAGCTATCCAGCAGTGTTGTGGAATGTTGCTTTCTGTTATGTCATAAACCACGTTTGCAAAAACAGCAACAACAGAGGTTTATATATATATATATATATCGCCACCATGATGTGCTTCTATGCTGTAGTTATTGCTTGCGACTGAAGTAATTTTAGATAATTAGCAGCTATACATAAATATATAAATAATTTTTTTTTGCTAGACTTCATTCCTTTTGTATGTGTACATATGTTTTTTGTTTCAAGAATAATTTTCTCCTAAAATCGGTATTTTTTATTTTTCTTTATTCTCTTTCTTTCTCTTTCTCTCTCTCTCTCTCTTTTTGCTATTTTTTTTTTTTTTCTTAATGGAGCGTGCCCACGTTGCGGTGTAGCGTATCCAATCACACACACACACACATACACACAAGTCAAAACGCTTTCCCAACCCATCCCTCTTTTGCTTTCCAATATGTTTCGGACCCGAATCTCCTCTCGCCCCGCTGCGTGTGTGGGGTTACCGAGTTGGTCCCCCAAAGAGACGGGACTCGTCGGGTCGCATCAATGGCGTCTCTTCTTCACAGACGCGTCCTCTGCCGAGGCGAGACCGCGCTCCGCCTGGCACGACCTCCCCCTTCACCCGTTTCCATCGGATGCCTCTCAACTCACGTTTGTGTGCGAAATCCCGCGTGGGACGCGCGCAAAGTTGGAGTTATGCAAAGAGGAACCGCACAATCCCCTCGCGCAGGATGTGCATCGCGGGCGGGAGGGCAAACCGCTCCGTTTCTTTACGTATGGCGATATGCCGTTTCACTACGGCTTTGCCCCGCGCACATGGGAGGACCCATTGACAGTGGACAGCGCCACGCACTGCGCGGGAGACGGGGATCCGATTGATTTGGTGCATTTGGTATCGAAATCGGTGTGTGTGGGGGAAATCGCGGCGGTCCGTGTGCTCGGCGTGCTTGGCCTCATTGACGAGGGGGAAACGGATTGGAAAGTCCTCACCTCCGCGGGTGAGGAGTACGGGAGTCTGCAAGACGTGCCGCGGGAGCTGAAGGACACCATTGTGCGGTGGTTTACGGAGTACAAAACAACGGATGGGAAGAAGAGGAATGAATTGGCGTTTGATGGGGAAATTAAAGGGGTGGAGGAGGCGTTGGAAGTGATACGCAATGGCGCCGCGCAGTATCAAGCGCTTATCGAAGGTAAAGCGAAGAATCCCGGTTACTGGTTGTGATAAAGGGGGGGGGGAGGGAAACGAAGCGAATGAATGAATTAAAAAGGAAAGGGGAAAGAAATCTATACGTATTTTTATTCTATAGTTGATTTCTTTTATTTTTTATTTTTTTGCTTTTCCTTGTTTTCTTTCGATTTGCATTTTCCAACTTTTTATTTCGTTTCATCAAACCAAAAATACTCTTTTCATTTTTTTTTTTTTGTGTGTGTGTTGTTTAATACCTCTGTAGTGAATTCTTTTTCTGCTTTGGATTGTCGCAAACAAACAAACAAACAACCAAAAAGAGCAGAACAACGACCAGAATAAAAGTAAGCGAAAAGCAAACTCTCTAATTGAGCTCCATTCCCCACCAAGCCCAAAAGAAGTATATATATATATATATATATATATATATATATACCCTTCTCTTTTCCTTAATTGGGTGTTTCATTTCTGTAACCCCTTACGCACTCCCCCAAAGTCACGCTGCACAGATGGGTAAATCCAAGCCTCTTCCCGGCACCGAGGAGACGACCGAGGCGGATAAGGCAATCCCCAAGTCCATCATTATTTACCGCGGCGCCGTTGGCCCGAACCTGCGCGCGCTTGTGCAGGATTGGCGTGAGGTCTTTCTCCCATGGAGCAGCAAGCGCCTTCGCGGGGAGAATCGCTCCCTCAAAGACTTCCTCTCCGTCGCCTCCCTTCTGAGCGTGTCGCACCTCCAGCTCATCACCTCCCCCCCGGGCGGGGCGGTGCTGCGGGTGATGCGCTTCGCCAACGGCCCGACGCTTTCCTTCCGCCTCCTCTCCTTCTCCCTCCGCCGGGAGGTGCGGGCGGGGCAGCGGCGGCCGCCGTCCTTCGACACCGCGCTTTGGGACGCCGCGCCGGTTGTGGTCCTCAACAACTTCACCCACCCCGAGGCGGCGGGGCGGGCGGAGGTGCCGCTGCTCGAGGCGACGCTGCGCGGGATGTTTCCGCCCACCGACGTCCCCCACACGCGCGGGGCGGAGGTGCGGCGGGTGTGTCTCTTCCACTACGACACCGCCGCGCACGCGGTGGAGGTGCGGCACTACGCCATCCGCACCAACGCGGCGGGCGCCTCGCGCGAGGTGCGGCGGCTGCTGCAAAGGCGGCACCAAACGCGATGGGGGCGTTACGCCTCCGTCGATGCGCTGCTCGAGCGGGACGAGACCGCCTCCGACACGGACGGGGACGGCGCGGAGGTGCCGCGTTGGACCGCCGCCGCCACGCACCCCGAGAGGTGCCGCGTCAAGCTGATCGAAATCGGCCCGCGCCTCACGCTGCAACTCGTGAAGGTGACAAACGGATTCGCCGACGGGGAGGTTCTCTTTCACAGGCATGAGACCAAATCGAGGGAGGAGGTGATGCGGAGCAGCGCCAAGGTGCGCGCCAGGCGGACGGAAAAGGCGAAGCGAAAGGCCGAACAGGACGCGAATGTGCGGCGGAAAGGGGAGGTGCGGGAGGAACGCCGCGCGCACAAACGGCAACGACGGGAGGCGGCGATGAAAAGTCAACGGGAGGATCCGTTGGAGGTCGTTCACGGAGCCACATACGAGGAGGAGGAGGAGTAACAGGTGCGTGAGGGGGAAACAAGCAAAAAAAAAAAGAAAGGAAATGAAAGGAATACACATACACACATTTACAAATAAGAAGGAGGTAGGAAAAGCACAGGTGTGCAAACATACACACTATACATACATTTACATATATATATATATATATATATATATATATATATATATGTATATATATAGGAGTGAGTGTGGAGGTGCGCGATGGTTTCTTTGATGTTTGGGTGTTTTCAAAGAAAAGAAAAGAAATCACAAATTCCAATAGAGGAATTAGTGTGAAGGAGGATTATGTTTCGCCGCATGTTGTATATCACCTGTGTATGTTCTTTCTTCTTTATTGTTGTGTGTTTTGCTTTGCTTTTTTTTTTCTCCTTTTTTTTTTTGTGTGTGTGTGCATGGAGAGAATAGTTAAAAGAACGGTTAAGTGATTTCTTATTTAATGGCACACGTTTGCGTTAAGATGCTGTATTTGAATATCATTGTGTTTTTTTTAAAAAAATTATTCTTATTTTTAAATCTAAATTTTTTTAAAATTGTTTTTATGTCTTTTTTCTAAAAAAGAAAAAAATTATCATATCCTTCTATTCTTTCTGTATTTTTTTGTTTTTAGTTTTCTGTTTTTTAATATTAGATTTTTAAAAAGAAAAAGGATTTATATATATATTCTTTTTTAGTTTTAAGTATTAGTTTGATATATTTTTATACTTTAAGAAAGTTCCTACCCAACACCTCCAAAAAAGGAAGGACACAAACGAACAAAAACACCGACCAAAAAGGGAGGATAGTAAAATTGAATACACTTTTCGTTTTTTTTTCTCTCCTTTTTGCAATCGTCACCCCCCCTCCCCTCCCCCCATAGGCACACGAGGGTATTATTTCTATTTATATATTTATCTTTTTTGTTGTTATTGTTGTGTGTAGATGGGCTCTGTGAATCGCATGCTGCGTGCGATGATTCCGTGTGTGGGCCGTTTCCTCCTCTCCACTCTTCTCGACGGGTGGGCGGCGTGGCGGTGTGTGTGCGCGACGCTGTTTGTCCTCTTCTGCTTCTTCACCGGCCGCAGCCACCTCGCGTACCCCCAACCCCTCGCGTGGGTCCGGCGCCGAAAGGCCGAACGCGCGCGCCGCCGCCAAACGCCCCGCGCCCCAACCGACTCCCCCCCAAACACCCCAAACACCCCAAACACCCCAACAGCACCGCTCCCGGGCGTGCGCCGGCGCCTCCTCTGCGGTCGGGGGGGGGCGCGCGCGGTTTGGCTCCCGCCGTCCGCCGTCCGTCCGCTCGTCGCCGCCCGCTACCCGCTCTGCGCCTCCGAGAGTCTCCACCGCCTCGTCGCGAACGTCGTTGGGCCGATTCAGCAGCCGACCGTCGACACCCTCCCGACGCGGCACACGGCGCCGCAGTGGCCGCCGCACATCCCCCGGCGCGCGCGGCCCCAACCGCCGGCGGACGCGGCGACGACGGACGAGTACAGCAGCTCCGCCTCCGCCCCCCGGCGCCCCCAGCGGGAGGCGGAGACGGCCGTCGTCTACCGCCGCGAGAGCAGCGCGCGGGTGCAGTTCGACCGCCCCGTCCCGTCGCGAATGCCGCCGCACCCGATCGCCCCCATCACGGCCCACCACGTCCTCTCGTACCAGGCGACGCGGCAGAAGGTGCTCGTCTTGGACCTCGACGAGACGCTCTGCCACGTCTCCACCCGCCCGCACCCGACGCGGCCGCCGACCTTCTCCGAGGTCATCCCGACCGCCTCGGGGGCGGAGCTCTTTCACGTCTGGGAGCGGCCCCACGCGCGGCTCTTCCTGCGCACCATGGCGAAGCTCTTCAACGTCGCCCTCTTCACCTCCTCGACGAAGCCGTACGCGGACTCCATTCTGCGCCGAATGGATCCCGAGCAGCGCATTGCGCGGCGCTTCTACAGACAGCACTGCCGACTCATTCCACGCGCCGCCATCCTCGCGGGTGGCGCAAAGGCGGAGACACACACGAACAGCCACGCGCAGGAAATGGGGAAAACGGATGGGATGCGATGGCGCAGCGCGGACTCCTCCTTTGGAGGGGACGGAAGTGAGGAAATGGTCTTGGTGAAGGACCTGCGCGTGCTGAAGGTGCCGCCGGAGTTGATGATTATGATCGACAACGCCGAAGACCTTGTGGTGCTGAATCGCGAAAACGCACTCGTCATTCCCCCATTCTTTCCCTCTCCAAACGCGCGTGGGATGGAGAGGGAGACCACATATGGCGAAGACAGCGACACAACACGATCGGGAACGGCGCCCCAACACGAGGAAAAGGAAAAGGAAAAGGAGGAGGAAAAGGAGGATAACGTCTTACTTTCACTTATTCCGTTTCTCGAGGCGCTTCTCGTTGTGCCCGACGCGCGATCTGTTCTGCGACATGGACGACCACCCACTTGGGGTGCGCAGTGATGGCGTTGAGTGCATCGTGTCATGAAATGTCTCTCTTTCGATGGGGAATGTGGCGTTGGGTTGTTGTTTTTGTTTTGTGGTGTTGATGTTCCTTTTTGTTGTTGTTGTTGTTTTTTTTTTGTGTGTTTCTTGGAAGTCCTTGAAATATATTTGGTGCCAAACAGGAGATTTGGAAAAGAGAGTTACAAAAGAGAGAAAAAGAGAGAGAGAGAAATAAAAAAGAAAAGAAAAAAAAACAATAGTTGTATGAAGATAGTGATATCGCTTTCCTTCATCTTTCTTCTTCTTTTTTTTTTGCTTTTTTTGTTTTTTACCGTCTTTTGGGTTTTCTTTTTGTTTCTCTTATGGTTATTGTTATTTTTGGTTATTTAATTCTTTCTATATGTCGCTCTTTCGCACAAATGTCATTTCGTACCGTAACATACTTCGTTTTCAAATGTGCACGTACACACATACACATACACAACAAAGACAAAAAAAAATAAAATAAAAAACTAGAAGAAAACTTATTAAGCGTATTACGACGGAGTCATCTTTTTTTTTTTTTGTTCTTTAATAATAGTGCAAAAAAAAGGGAAAAAAACAACCTTTTTTTTTTCTTTAAGAGTGTCTAACGAAATGCTGTTTCATCCAATCTACATTAAAAAATGTATGTGTAGATTAATATATATATATATATATAACAAAAAGAGATTTGTTTTTGTTGTTCATTTTTAGTGTTTTCTTTTCTCGTTTCTGCCTTTTCATTTCTCTCTCTTTTTTTTTTCTTTCTCTGTGTGTGTTTATTGGTTGTATTCGCTTTTTTTTTTTTTGCTTCTTTATTGGCGTGTCTCAAATAAATGGTAGTGGCACACCAATTTTGCCACTTTTCTCACATTCTCGTCCCTCTTCCTTTCTCATATATATATATATATATAAATATATTTGTATATGAGAGAAGTTTCACAGAGATACATAAAACACAAGAAAGGGAAAATAAAACCGATCAACAACAGCACCCAACAAAGAGTTCATTATATATATATATATATATTATTCTTTTTTGTTTTTTGTTTTTTGTAAAAGGATACTAATACATGTTTTCCCGTCTTTTCCCGACGCCATTGTGCCGTCTTCTCTCCACCACCTCTCGTTTTGCGACGGAGGGGAGTCTTATGGGCGACACGCGTCGTTTTAGCACTTCATGTCGACTTCTCGCCCCAAAGCGTCGCCCATTGGCCGCCCGCCAAGCCGCCTCGACGCCGACGAAATTAGCGGCAAATGACCCCAACAGAAAGACGGAGACGTCCACCCACACCAAGTCAACCAAAGCGGTGAAAACCTTATCCGTTTCGGGGGGCAACAAAGGCACGACGCAATCCAAACATCTCAAGAAATCGACAGAAAAGATGCCAACCCCTCCCACCTCGTCGAGCGCAAAGGGCAGGGAGAAAAACCCAAAGCGTAAAAACGTGAAGGAAACGGAATGCAACGCGAAAAGTGTCCCCTCCGCAACGAAACGACGCGGTCGAACGCCCAGCGACGGCCCCGCCCCCCGCGTTTCCGCCGACCCCATTGCATTGGACGCCCAACGCACGGCGGTGGAGTGGCGTTTGGCCCGATGGGACACCGATGGCCCAACCGACAGCACTGAGGACGCGGCGGATGGGGCGGTGGTGGGGGCCGTTCTCACCCGCGCCGCGCGGAACGCGTCGGGACTCCCCGCCCTCTCTGCGTTTCTGCACGCCAAGGCGGAGTGGCAGCGGCGGCAGTTGTCCTCCGGCGGAAAGCCACGCGCGGCGCCGATGCGGGAGGCGGTGCAGCTCGAATGGCAGCGCACGGCGGAGGTCGTGCGGAGTGCGGAGCTGTTGTGTGACTTCCTCTCTTTTCTGCGTGTGTACCGCGCGAGTACGTTTGGCTCCGTCTCGGTGTACCAAAGCGCCTTGTGTGCCCTCACCGAGGCTTTGCTGGAGTGGACTAGGGAGATGACAGCCCAATCCCAATCCCCGGTTGGGCAGACAGGTGCCCCAACCAAGGCGAAGAGGAGGAACGTGACGAGGGCGTGTATGTGGTTGGCGCTGGAGTTGCGTCGGGGACAAATGACAGCGTCCCCGACCGCGGCGGCGTCCCAATCGCGGCAGGATTGGGCCGTCCCTCCGTTGCGTCAACTTTTGTCCGCGGCCTCTCCACTCCTCGCTGGGGATGGCCACCCCGTCATCGCCCCTCAAACGTCTCCTCCGACGCTCTCGGACAGTATTGTCGAGCTCGCGCTGCGTCACATCGCGGAGTCGACACATCGTGGCGAGACGAATGCCTCCGATGCGCCGACACGAACCGCCCAACACGGCCGTACGGCGGCGGCATGGAATGCTGTCGAGGCGCATCTTCAGCGCATTCCCACCTCCCCCACAGTGACGGCCGCGGAGGCGTTTGATGTCCTCGACGCGATGCGTTTGCTTGCCTTGGTGGAAGTAGTCCTGCCGCCACAATCACGCGAGCGGCTAAAGCGCAGCGCGACGAATGGGTTTCAGCGTCTTTGCGGGAGTGTGGCGACGGCGCCGAGTGTCTTCAGGGATGTCCTCTGTTCCGCCGACGTGGCGCAACGCGTGCGGGCGTTGCCGTCGGCTGATTTGCGCAATGCGGTGGAGACGGCCGTCTTTACAGGGGCGGCCGTATTTTCTGAAACAGCCGATGCAGCCCAGTTGGAACTCCTCATACGACACGTCAAGGCGAGTGCAAATCCCCAATCGTTCCCACAGAAGGGGCGATGCGAGACGAAGATGAACACGACTGCAAAGGATGACAAACCATTGACACAACTAAAGAATGGCAATGGTCACATCCACAATTCCACTAACAAAGATAACGAGGAAGAGGAGAAAGACGATGCCGACGATGAAGATGAGGATGAGGATGAGGATGAGCATGAGGTGGAGGAGGTGGATATTCCAAAGTTTCGCCGAACACGTGTGGCCTTGGCGCTCTTCGCGGCCGGGTATGAGCCGTCCGCGGTTGTTCGCAGTGGTCTCTGTGTCGGCCACAGCGCGGTGGAGGTTTTGGAGTTTCTACGCACCGCCGCACCCTTTTCCCGCCGCTTCGCCCTTTCCCCATTACCGCCCCACCTCGCTACCGCTTTGCTGGAGGAGAGTGCGGCGAAAATGGAGGGGCGTATTCGCGCAGCCAATCGCGCCGGGGAGACGATGATCATGGTGCATGACACCCCTACCCCACTAGGCGAACGAATGGGCGATGGGAATGATGATCCATTAGTGGATGCTTTACACCTTGCGCTTGGTACCGCGATGGAGCTTCTCGTGCGCGGCGAGGGACGTCGTCTGGGGGGTCACCTTGTGCGCCTTTTCACACTGCTCGAGCGCGAGGGATCGTACCCATACCTTGTGGACGGCTTCGCATTGTTGATGGATGGATTTGCAGAGCGTCGTCGTGCGACAGGGCGGTGGTCGGACCGCACCACACCGCGTCACTCGCCATCAAGGAATGCGACTCCAACAGATGGTGCGGGCTCAGACAAAAATACAAAGGGAACATCAATCCCACCAGCCACGGCGGCGGCGGCGGCGACGACGGTGGCGGCAGCAGCAGCTGTCACGGAAACATCAACAGTGATAGCATCAACCACACTAGAGGTGGAGGAGGCGTTAACCGATGCGGGTGCGTTGTGTGTGCCGCGTGTAGTGGAAGCCTCCCAACGCCGCCTCGCACATGCGAAACGCTCTATAGCAGTAATGGAAACTGCTGAAGCACAAACGGAGGCGGCTTCATTGATGGAGTATACATTGAAGCTGACTGCGTATATTATTGCATGTGGTCTGCAACCTGCAACGGCGCGTCAGCTTATTGGTCTTCATGCCACAGCTGTGAAACTGGACGGATCCGCCTCATTGGCCGATACCGTGCGGCGTATGCAGCTTCTCGTCTCATACGTGGGGGCGCGGCGTCGGGATTTTGGACCTGCTCGCCATTTGGAGGCCCCTGCATTGCGGAATACGGCTACTGTCTTGCATGATGTCGTGGCAGCGCACCTGAGGCCAGTGGCGGCGGCGGCCCGGCAAGGAAAGGCGGCGGATGTTCAAGATAGACATCAAGTCCTTGCGATTGTGAGTCTTCTCTTCCGCCTCGCCGTAGACCACACGGTGGAGGCGGAGCCGGCAGAGTTGCGGGGGTTTCGGACTGATGTGCTCGATCCCGCCCTCACTCGTGTGCTGCGTGAGGAAAATGCGTCGCAAACCTCACGTCACGATCTCACACTTGACCTTGATGCGCTTGGGGAGATCACGGTCGTCATGTGTGCCCCACATACTATTCATCACCTCTCAATGGAGTTACTTGATGAGATCACCACATCTGTTACATCCGCTGTGCCGCGTATCTCAATACTTGACGCATTTACACAACGTCAACACGTGAGTAAGGCGGCCGCGCGTGTGCTCGTCTCCGCTGCAGCAGTTTGCCAGCTACGTCAGGAACGCCGAACCGCCCGGTTTTTGTCAATGATGGATGTACTTGCTACATTACTGCTTCCTAGTGAGCTCTCCACAGTGCTTTCGGCGTGTGTGGCGGTTCACGCACCAGCCGAGAGTAGCATCATCACGACCCTGCGTGATCGACTTGCGGACGAGGCAGCTTCTATCAACTCTTCACTCTCCGTGCATGAGACGATGTCTGCGTTACAGGTTCTTTGCGAGCTGGAGGGTGCGAGCCGGTTGCCATACGCGACTATTCTCCGCCGTATCATACAGTCCGGTCATCAGCTAAGCCCTGGTGAGGCGGGTCTAGTAGCACGTATTGTAAGTAAGCGCCTGGCAGCTGTGTCGAATGGCGAGGTTGCCACTTTCCAATTATCACCGGAGGATTTGATGTTTCTTCGCACTCTTCCGGCTGCTGTGGCGGAAACGGCACTGCGGGGACGACAGCAATGCTCCCCAGCGGAGTTGCCACGTGTATTACAGGGATTCTCCCAACTAAGTCGTCAGGACTATGGTGAACTGCAGCAACGTGTTATGCACGCCTATATACTACGCACTATTCAATTATGCCCACAACTTGGCGCCCAAGCCATAGTGGAGTGCATTGAAAGTTATGCCGCGGCGCGTGTGAGTCATGAATACCTCTTTGGGGTCCTCCTTGCACGTGTAACAGATGTGCGGGTAAAGTTTTCCCTACCCCTGGCGGTTCGTCTTGTAACATGTGGAATGCGGGCAAACTGGGACAAGGCAGTGCAGACTGCCTGCATCACAGCTTCGCAACCCGTCTTCCTGGGTCTTGTGCGTCACTTGCTGCAGAGCGATCCCGCCTCTTTGCCTTCCGTCTCAAGTCACGCGGTGGTTGTTCTTCATTGCCTCGCAGAGGCATTTCCAAATGACCCTGTGAGCGACCTCGTGTTGCAAAACATATCCACTTACCACAAATCTCTTTCTATTCCTACAATGACAGCTGCACTACAGCTCATTGCGCGAAAACGTTCAACAGAGTACTCCATTCTTCGTTGCATGACCGAACAGGCCACAAATACGCTATTCCCGCAAGCCGCGTCCACAGCGTTTGCAGAGATGACACTACTACTCGTGCGTTGCGGTGTGCGCTCCCGTACGCTATTCGAAGGTGTGGCAAGACGCTTTAAAGAGCTTCACACAAAATGCGATGGAGGTGTTTTGGCAACTCTCGCGGAGGCATTCGCCGCTGCACATGTGGACTTGGAACCAGATCTCATCGCCATGATTGTCGATCGTACCGTGGAACTCGCTGAAGAGCAGCAAAAAAGTGAAAAGGCAAGGAAGAAAAGGGCACAAAGTGAGGATAAAAATATTTCTGATAACGATGGGAAGACAAAAAAACACGAAAACCACCCGTCTTCCACATTTCAACTACCTCATTGCGTCACTTTACTTAAACTATTTTCCTTAGTGAGTTATGATCATTGCCAGCGGGCTACCAAACTTCTCCTCGACTGCGCGACAACAGCACTACCCGACAAGAGCACCGAGGAGTCCTCAGAAAATTTGGAAATACTTCTTTCTTCTTCCATCCGCGCTGCCCCACCACCACATACCATGCTCACAACACGCTGCGCTGATGCTCTTCTTGAAATACTCCAAGCCGACAACAAGCCCAACGAAACAGAAGTTCAGCGTCATATTCCTGGGAATATTGATATCATGCTACTTGTAAACCTTACTAGTCACTTAGTACAGTTAGGGCTAAGTAAACATGAGACAGTACCCTTAATGTTTAATATGCTGTACGAAAAACGCAGCGAACTGATGCGACGAAGACTGCTTCTTCAAACTGCCACAGAAGCAATCAAGACCGCTGGGGAGAAATCACACCAGAAACTCTATCAGCTCCTTGTGAACGGAAAGCTCCTAGCATAAAAAGATACCTACTTCACGTTTTTATTTTTATTTTTCGCCTTTTTTTTTTGCATCAACAAAACCAACTCACAAAAAGAATATATATATATGTATATATATATATATATATAAGATAAAGAATCACATAAATAAAAGACATATTCAAACAAAAACAACATCACCAAAAAACGAGCACAAAGACGGAATCGATTAAAATGATAAATGTCTGCCACTTATCTTTACATCCACTTCTCTCTACTTGCACTTGATCTTTTCTACCTCGTTTCGTAACTTATACATTGAATATTTTTTAAATTAACTGCATTCCAAGGCACCAACTTAGTACTGTTCTTATATTTCGCTGTTTGCCTGTTGAATTGCGCCGTTGTAGGGGATGGTGTTGGTGCGGCGCGCGCTGATCCGCGTCATCGCTGTTGCGACGGCCGTGACGTGTGCGTGTGCGTGCGTTGTGTTCGATTGGAGCGGTTCCCTGTCGGACGTGGGCGAGGCAGCCCCGCCCAAGGAGGACCT
>JASANV010001350.1:0-27707 GCA_030849715.1 Trypanosoma mega | reverse complement strand
TTTCTTTATGATTACCTTGATATATTATTTGAATCTGATTATCTGTTGTAGTTTCAACCTTCACACACATCCCCTCATAGTTGCGTTTGTTAGAAATGTTTTTCGTTTCTGATGCTTTTTGAAAGCAAAAAGAGTCTTCTCCTTTGATACCAGGTACTTGGCGGTGTACATCATACTTACAATAAGCAGCACCATTGTGTACAGGTATTGGACAATTATCTGTAAAAGGCAGCGTATGCTTCTTTGGGTCTGAAAAGTAGTTAAGGTATGATGGAACATCTATTGTTGCTGTCCATACTGAGGAGCACTCCATTAATTCCAAATTGTCGTCACAAAAACGTTTATCTTTTTTTGTCTTTGTACAGAACATTGTTGAATACGCTGTTTCTCCATTTTCAAGGCATGGTTTTTCCAAAAAGTCACACTGTGTGCCATATCCCCATTGCATCGGTTCAGCTTTATTCATTTGTCCTTGATAGTACCCAAGGTCTGTAAAAAGTGCCAATGTCAAAGCAGAGTAGCGACCTTTGCTGATAACAGGGGACATCAAATCATCACGTGCATTGCGGCGTTCCCAATGCGAATGAGATACGACTTGTAGGTTTCCCATTTCATCCTCAAGCTCCATTCCTGTAGCTGTCTGACAATCAAAGTGTTCCTTTACAAAATTAACGGTGTTTGTACCTGTAACTTCCAAAACTCGATCCTTATTACGAACACCTGTCTTGTTTGTCAGCTTTAAGCCAGCGTTTTGTGAGATTACATTGTATGAAAATCCAAGAGCGTGCGCAATATGGTGTGCTGCAACACGTACATTAGACGTGACTGCATCAGGGTCACCAATACGGTACAAAATACCACCAACAACCGGACGACCATCATTAATTTTAGCACAGGGTGCAGCAATGGCTCTGAAAAAAAATGAATTTGACGTCAAAAGTGCAACATAGAGTACCATATCCGCATTAAGCACACCAGTTGTTTTGTGTGTTTCAGGAACAGAAAGGCTGGAACAGATATTTCCTCTCAGTGTTGGCACTTTAAATCCGTGCTTTATAGGCTTCACCTTCAGACGTGTAGTGTGCATTGTAACAGCGGAACGAATGATGCGCTTTATTTCTTTTCTTTCTTCATCTTTGAATATGTTATGTTCCCTGCATGTCATCTCATTTTTCATGAAATCTGTAATTTTCTGGTTTTCTTCCTTGCAGTACTTTTTGTCATCGTGCAAATCTTTTGTCGATATGAGTATTCGAATTGGTTCCCAAGTGTCTGTTGTAGTTGCAAGAAAAGCTTTCCATGTAGAACTTTTTTTGGCTTTCAACTCCTCCACCAATTGAATGTTCTTATCGTCTTCATTATATTTGTCAAATTCACAAGTGTGGTACCAGTAGTCACTTGCATAACACAATGTTGAAAAGGTCAGAGCAAAAAGAAGAATCTGCAGTGTGTGTACCTTAAATAAAGGATTCATTTCGGCTGTCTTGAAAGCAAAGCTGTATGAGAAAAATATTTACTTGATAAAAAAATAAAAAAAAATTTATGAAAATGGAATGATATGAGATAAGGCACTAATAAGAAGATATGTAATTAATTCACACTTTTTGACAGCATAAAAATTAAAAAAGGAAAATTTTTCCAGCACACACGTTTTCCTTACATGTGTAATACGATGTAAAATAATAAAAGTGTTTTACAAAAGTAATAGTTGGTGATATATTACTACCAAACACAAGCATTTATTACTTTTTTATGCTGTACAATTGAATGTTGAATATGTGTTATATTACAATGAAAATATTCCACTCTTTATAGAGGCCCAAGAAGGGATGTTTTCTTACCATTTTTGTTATGCATAGTAATAAAAAAAATTAAAGGCTTATTTAATGGACCTAAATATGCAACAAATGCCACATTTTACGAAAAACTCATAAAAATGAATAATATATAGTTCAATAAATTTGTGTCATTTTTTTGGTGTACAGAAGTTAAACAAATATTTCGTAAACATTACTGTTTTGATTTCAAAATGAATTTTATGGATACCATTGCACTCATAAATTTGATAAACTTGCAGATAAAAGCCCATACATACTAAAATAAGAATAAAAAGTATAAATGAAGTAAAGTACGGTAGAACAAAAAAAAGTAGATCAAATGATAACAACATGGGTTGCTTAAAAACAAAAAAAAAGTTTTAAAATAGAAAACTTATAACTTCGAAAATCCTGTTTTATTGGAATCAGCAAAAATGTTGCAATCAAGTAAATCAGTTATATTCGTTGATGTTGTATCAACACTACCATCAATGCTATCTAAGAAATGATAAAAATGCGTTTCATAACAACTAAATAAAAAAGATAATGCATTTAATTTTTTGTTATTTTCATTTCAAGTTAAAAGACATGGTAGATATGACTTTAGCAGAGATTTATCTTAATGTGCATACGAGGCATTATTATCTCTTCCTCAAGTAAAAATCTCTTTTTATCCAAATTCTCAAGTAGCTTTTCAGTCACTCCATTTCTTATTAATGCGTATATGCACACTCCATTAGTAGTACTACTCATACATAATATATATTTGTCTGTTTAGTAGGCATATTTTAACCACTTTTTAATCAGATAGTCAAGGAAGCGTAAAGAATTTGTTTTCATTTTTCGATGATTTGGTATTAACTTCAGAATAAAGGCCGCTTCAAAAAGGTTTAAAATGTGTATTAAACAACTCTATTGAGCTACACGGTAATATGATTTCGTAGCTTCAGTAGTGTAGTCAAAACTTGTCACTGAAAGTGTTATCATTATACATAAAAAGTTCGTATTTGTACCAAGAATTCAATAAATATGTTGACAATTCTTATCTAACTGTACATCACAGTTCACACTTATCATTATTTAGAAAACCATTTGTTTTTTTCTCGATTCAGCAATTGACTTTTGATTTGTGCTCTTTGAAAATACTTCAATACATCCTTGTCTTTACTATGACACAGTATTTCAACTCGACACTTGTCTTTTCACAACGGAAATGGTTTGACTTTCCATGTAACTGTGACTAATATGAAATTCCCAAATAGATCTTCCTTCATAAATTTTTATTTATCATTTTGTACTTTCATTGATTTAGTAAACTTATTTCTTCTTTTTTGTAAACTAAGTGATTTCCTTTTAACAAAATATGTTTAAGAAAAAAAAAGACAGAAACAATGCCACATGTGTAGATTATGCTTTTGTTTTTTCCAAAAATTACGTTTCAATTTATTCTTGCATTCACTATTTTTTGCTTGTATAAAATAAATTTTCTTTGAAATATTAAAGTGTAAAGGTTTCATGAAAATGCAACCAATTAACCACAGCGTAATGTATGCTTTGATATTCAAAAACTTTTTTCATCACATGATAATATGGGAAAGAAAGATGCTTATTTTTAAAAATAAATGTTTTTTTTTGGCTTTTTTTACTCTCTTTTTTTATGCTAAAAATAAAATTATTTTTTTTGATAATTTATTTGTGACTATTTTCCTCGAACAGTTTCTTTTACGTTTTTCTCATTACTACACGTTGCACAAACAGTCAAATTGCTTTCTGACGAGAAGCTCAAAAAAAATAGTAAAAACGTACAACAGATAAAAATAATGAAAGAAACCACTTTTCAAATCTTAAATACTTTAAAAGAAAAATACTTGTCGCATTTCTTCTCAGCATATTCTATTATTTAAAGCAAATGTGAGAATTTTTAACAAACTTGTAGTCTTAAAAAAAGGATGTATTCACTCTTTTTCCGTGACTTATAAAATTAAAGTTGGCCACAAGAATTTGTATCTCACAAAGCACTTCAATTGGTGTATATTAAAGGATATCAAATGATGACTTTATGCAAGCATAAAAAAACATTTAGAGATTTCGCCACATCTAGAACACAGGTTAACAGATAAAACATGAGTGGCGAGAAGCAAACCATTTGAAACAACCCAACAAATGAAGTAACTCAAAAGAAAATAAAATGATAGTTTACCGTACTTCAAATGTTTTTCCCAAGTCACTAATATTTTTCATAATAGCAAAAAAAAAATACATATATATTTACTTCAAAAAAGGGAAGAATATACTAAACAAAAGGAACCATTGTTTAATTTATATTGAAGAAACGAATTTGTCTCAGCAGATAAAAGTGTCACTCTTAAAAAAAATTAATTTCTTTGAAGAAGAGTATTTCTACAAAAACACAAATTTAACATTTTATTTTTCTACAATAAACGCAATAAAGATTGGAAAAAAACATATTATATGTTTATTTTTTAGTGTAAAAGAAGTGATATTTTTTTTTTGTATTTTTCAACAATAAAAAAAGTCCCACAATGTGAAATTACTTTGATGAAAATTTAAAAATATATATAGTAAAATAAAGTTCAAACAAATTCAATAAATACTGCAAATAACGTTAGGGTACAAATAAAAGCTTCACTATTTCACTCATTACAGCCTTTGAGCACAATCGCATGAAATATATTTCGCTATGCTGCAGAGTTGTAATGTCTTATAAATTTTTTTATACGGACTACTAATCTAATAGACGTAATTGTGTATTAAAAATTAGACTATTGTAAATATAATCAAATGTAGAAAATGTTGAAATGCTTCATTTGTGATTCCCATTACTAAAAATAGACATACTAATAATGAATTCCATCCTGGCAGACGCATTTTCCATGAGAATTTTTTTTTACTTTATTGTACTTTACCTTTAATCCCATGACATCTCCTTTTAACTGTTGGTGATAGTCTCAAGAGAAATAAATGGCTCCTTGAAAGATTCATATGTTCCCAGCGTCTTTTCAACCTCCTTCAATACGGGATTGACAACATTTACAATTGTGATCATCTTCGATGGAATCATATTCCTTTTAATGACAACTATACGGCATCCAATAAAAGCACAAGGCGCAGTTATTGTGCACTAAGGCTCATTTCCTTCACTCAATTGGATTTCTACTTTGTGATTGTCTTAACAGACATTATTTACATCTTTCAAATGCTATTTTTATACTTCTAAAAGAGAGTAGCCCCGTCAATTGTTTTGTTTTCTATGCAGAAACAAACAATTTTGAATGTACGGAAACGTTTTTGTATGATTTTATTTATTTTAAAAACAACGCAATTTGATGTAGTTTTTCTTTTGATTGAACCTTCGCGTTATATTACATTTAATATTTTTCAAACACCAAACATACCGTCAAAGATTGAAACAAAAGTTGCTTTTCTTTAGTTCATAACTTTTTTACGCTTGAAGAAAAAAACTAATGTTTAACTTTCTATGACTTTCTTTTATGGTTAGAATAAGAATTGAAACAAACCTTCCTTCAACGTAAAAGCACATAAAATATAGTACGTTTTTATACAAAAAAGATCAGGAAATGCTTTTTTGGTATAAATTACCGCGAATGTATCCTTTATTTGCTCTATTTTTTTCTTCGTACTATGGCTTCATCTAAACTATTTAAAAACATGATTTTTTGTGGTTTAATTGGGTTTTACGTAATCATTTTTGTGTTTTCTGTTGAAATCACATTATCCTTTGGTGGCAATAGATAAAAATAAGATAAAGAAGCAAAAAGTAAAAACAATTCATTAAAAAGATTGTAAAATTCATAATAAAATTATTTCCCCAGAGAGTTAAATGAATATCTGCTTTAAAGCAAAGAAAATTATTAACGAAATTTTTTGTTTGATAACGTTCTTTTCATATTTAAAAAAAAACAAAGTATCAACTTTTCTCCTTTTCATTTATTATTTGGCTTTTGCAATATGAAGCGTCAAAAATAAATTTTAAAAAATTGTGTAATAAAAACAAAAATGTAAAAACAAAAAAAAGTGTTTTTTTTCCGTTGTTTTCCCTTTTTTTTTTTTCTTCGGAGAAACAAAAAAAAAAATAATAATAATAATAATAAAAGAATTAAATTTTTTGTTCCCGTAATAAGTAATTGCAAATAAAAAAATGCAAATAAAAAGCAAAATAAAAAGAAAGTTATTTCAAATTTTTTTTCCCAAAGGAGGGTCTCCTCAATAAAGTGCAAGGGCTGCAAGGAAGAGAAGAGTTATTCCAATCTTTATATGAATTGCTCCATTTGTATCATTTCTCATTTCACCATTTGTTTTATTAAAAATCCGATTTGTTAAAGAATCCGAAGTGTTTACCAGCTGTTCTGAAGAGTTTACCCGTTTTGTGAGATGTCCTTTATGAAGAAGGGTCGTACCATTTTCTGGTAGTGTTAATCTCGTATCAAGATCGACGATTTTTTTATTTTCCCGAACTGAACGTTTGTTTTGCGTGCTTTGAGCTTCATGTGTGACACTTGTTGTTTTATCTTTTGAGCCTTTTTCAGTTTCCTGTTTTGGTGTTTCATCGTTTTTGATTGTTGTTCGTGTTTGAGTGGAATCAAATTCTTCCTTTTTCTCTTCTTTTTTAATGATTTCTTCTGTTTGCGAACAACAATGTTTTGTGTTATTGAATGAAATCTCATCAGTAAAGGAATAGGAGTGTTGAGTGTTGCAGATTATTGGTGTCCAATTCTCAGCAAACGTAAATGAAAGACCATTATCCGAATTTTTTGTCATTTCTGCACACATACCGTTGTGGCCACCAAATGCACTCTTTACTTTTTCATTTGTATTTTGAATACACAAAGAATTTCTTTCTCGTTTTCATGGAAATTTGGGTAAATCCGTAGTGTTCTGACAATCGGCTTCATTTTTTTCCTCAATGTATGGGCAGTTGTCTGTTAACAAATGCGCAAAACCAGATTTTGTTGTCCCAGGAAAATACCCATAAAATACATCGAGATGTCCTTGGTGGTTTGTATTTAATCCGACACATGTTCCCATTGTTCGCCCATTAGCTGTACAAAAAAGCTTTTCCGTGTTCTCTTATGTGCAAAACATTGTGGGAAAGTTTGACACTCCGTTTTTAATGCACGGCTTTGAAAGAAATTCACATCCCATTTTGTACCCCCATTCCATGTGCTCAGCTTTCTCATAATTAGCTTTGTAAAATCCGAGATCTTCAAAAAAAGCGAGTGTAAAATATGTATACAAACCTTTCCGCACAACACCTGCCATTAATTCATCCTTTGCGTTGCGTGATTTCCAAAGGGATCCGCGCCATGGTGTTTGACTGTGTTCTTTCTGATCCTCCACTTCCATTCCTGTTGCAGAATCACATTCGTAGTGTTCCTTTACCTTTTCAATAACTTTGTCTCCTCTGAATTCATTTACGTTTGGTTTATTTCGAACACCTCCTTTAGTCTCAATCGGCTTCTTTTTCCCAATAATATTGAGATCAAATCCAAGAATGTGTCCAATTTCATGCGCCAAAACACGTGTACTGTAGTCACTGTCGTCAATCCTTTTTGGATCAATGACAATTCCCCAACAAGTGGACGTTTTGTGTCTTTTTTAAGACCACATGGGAAACCGTACGCATAATTTGGTCTGTCCTTAAATGATGCGGCGGACACATATAAAACCAAATCGGCGTCCAAAATGCCTGTATTTTTATCTTCCTCCGGAATGGTCAGTCTGGAGCAAAAACTATTTTCAGTAAAGGCGGGAACTTTAAAACCCTATTCTAAACTCCCCACTAATAGGCGAGAAGTGTGCATATCAACAGCTTTTTGAACAATATTTTTAATGGTTTCCTTCTTCTTTTCAGTGAGCATATCATCCTTTTTACATTGATAGTCATTGTTCTGCGCATCTTTTTTACTCTCTTTTTCTGCCTTGCAATGCCTTGTCTCATCATCAATATTTCCATAAGAAAGCTTGATACGCAACTTGGAATAAACATTTTTAGTTGACAAAGTATCCGCACTCATCAATGAAGAAAGACATTGTAATGTTTCTTTTACATCTGCAATCTCTTCAATCTCCTTGAAATCAGGTTGATCTTTTCTTAACTCATCGTATTGACATATGTGCTGCTTTCTTTCTGCCGTAACATAAATGGAAAAAAATATCAGGACAAAAAATATGTGTAAAAGATACGTCATTTTAAAGTTCAAATATGGCTTTGGGAGAAAAAAAACTTCAAAGCGTAAGAAATCTTATCTCTACTTTCATATGCAATAAAGATAAAAAAGAATGGCAAAAGAAAAAGGCAGTGCAGTAACTCAAAGAACTACTATAAGAGATATTATGTATCTCGTGAATAAGTTAATAAATATCCAATCGTGTAACTTGTAATGTGTATTTTAAAAATTGTGAATAAACACACTCATTTATTTACTTCTTTCTCCAAAATTGTAAAAAGAAAACAGTTGTCAAAAGTAGATCATGTATGTGAAAATGCGGTATATTCTATTTCATGTATTTTTTTGTATATTTTTGATTTTATTTTTCCTTTATTGTTCTTTTAAGTTGTGTTATATGAATCATTGTTAATATCATGCTTGTCTGTATCACATTTTTTGTATACTCTCAATCTATCAATTCCCAGAGATAAATCCTTACCAATGTCCTTCTTACTATTCTCCATTGTTTTGCCTTTGAAAGTGTTTTTAATTTTTTTAATTCTCTTGTAGCATTTTTTGAACATGTTGCTGACTTTGAAGCATTTTCATTTATTAATGTCACTAGTGTCTCCTCTTCTCTCGTTTGATAAGACAAAGTTGTGACTTTTCACTTTTACATAGAGTATTGTTATCTTATCTTTTCTGTAGTTATTTCCAAATCGTTAGTATTGTGTATTCTTTAAAAGTAACTTCGTTTCTTCTGCAAAAAAAAAACTCTTATCTATATTATACTTATATGTGCTTATTTTTGCGTTTCATTACGTATTATGCTTTTTTGTTGCCATTTGCTTAGATTTCCCTCCATAAATTTTTATCTCTTTAACTTTCTCTTTGAATTTTTTTTTCATGAATACCTTTCCATTGTGCTCGGAAACCATGTCTTGGATTTTTTACTTTACACATTAAATGTGTATCTAATTTGTGCGCATTTTTTAAAGTGCGTCATGTTCTCAGATTATTATTTTTTTTTTGCATCATTGGCAGCCGATTTTTTACCTTTTACAAAACGTGATACAGTTGACATATCGTTTGTTTGCAATTTTTTTTGATGGCATTAGCAATTATTTTTCTTAATTTTTTCGTATTTTTCTTTTATATCCAAAATGATTTTCAGATCTCAAATCATAATTCTTACAGTTTGTGATACAAAGTCTACTTGTTTTTTTATTTTATTTCCCAAATCATTCATATCATCTTTTCTGTTTTTATTCATTTTAGAAAAATATTACATCCTTTTTTCTTTAATTTTTCTTTGTCATAACAATATGATTTAAAAGTTTAGTGAATAAAGTATTTATTGCATCATCAGTTATAATAAAAATAGTCATTTTTTTTTTGAATCCTATGGAATTTTTTCAAATCCATTTTAGTTTTTTTTGTGTCTCTTTAGCTTTATCTTTTAGTATTGTGTACACCTTCTACGGCCACTTTCTTGTTCTCCTGTTTGTCTGCGTTTTTTTTATGTCTCTCCTAACTTTTTATCGTTTTTGTAGTGAGAAAGTGCATTTTTTTGTGCCTTTTTAGTCTCTTCAACATTATTCTTCATTTTATCATGTTTTTGTAGTTCATTTTTTCTACTTGTCTTGCTCATTTTTTTATGTACCACTACTTACTTCATTCTTTGACGTATTTGTTTTATTTGCATCACTTTCTGCGTTGTTTTGCTCTTCCATTTATCAAGAAAATCATTTATTGCCATATTAAATGCCTTTTTTTGTCTTCTCTGCTTCTATTATGATTTTTACATCATAAAAAATATATTATATTCTTTAGAAGATGTTTGGATATTTTTTAAAAGATTTTGCGCTTGATTGACATTTTGTGTGAATTCACCAAAAAATTGTTTTCTTTGTTTATTCTTACAACTTAAAAAAAAGAAATTGTCTTTTTTTGTTTAGAGCATAAAATATCATTTTTACATATAATTTACTACATATGGTAGAAGTATTGTATTTTAACACTCAATAAAAGTTTGTAAAAAAAATAATGAATATATTTTCAACAATAATAAATGTAATCTAAAAATAAAGTCTTTTTCTCACTTGAGTATGCCATTTAATGCAAGAAGTACTGAACAAGATTTTATTCGTCTTAGGTACAAATGAATAAACTATAGGTTTATTTTTTAGGAAAGAAAATAAATGAAGAAAACATGAGAACAACCTAATTATGTTTTTTGGAAGAACATTATGACTTCATTCACGTGTCGTTTGTACTAAATGTTGGTATACACTACATTTTATTCAAAATCTTCAAAAAGTGTGTTTACTATATATTTGTATGTTAAAATAAATTGCAAAATCACTAAATTAAAAAGAAAAGGTGACGAAAAAAAATATTTACATTCCTATCTTTATGCATAAGTGCATGCCACTATTTAACTTTTAAGTGAACTTATTTATACTATTATCACAACTTTTAGAATCTTTAATGGCAAATTCCTTTTTTTCAATTTTAAATAAATAAGAAAAAAGAAAATACACGAAAAAAAATTTTATCGTCAATTTAAAAAATGAAAATGCGGAGCCAAAGTAAATTTTTTTTAAAAGCGATAGGAGGATTTCTTTATTAAAGAAAAGTCAAACATATATATGTTTCATTTATCCATTTAAAAAATGCAATTTTCTTAAATATGATTTATGTTCATGGAAGCAATAATTAATGAACATAAATACTTCATTCATTTTTTTTTGCTGTAGGATAACAATAAAATATAAAATCGTTAAAGTAATTGCATGTGTACGTAATAAAGAAATTAAAAAGTAAAAGGAAAGACGTTCCATAAATCAATAATGTATACGATGTTTTTAATTTTTTTGTCTTCTGTTACTCTTTTGAACATAAAAAAACATGCACTTTCAATTATGCAATGACTCTCCTTTTCCACAAAAAACATCTATTCATTTTAAGTTCTAAACCCTTTTTGGTTTGGTGTGTAACTTGTAAAGTGAAAATCCATTAGTATCACTTCTTTGTTTGAGGAGTAAAAAGCCACTTAGTGTCTAGCACGTTATCTACAGAGCAAACTTTGTTAAACTTTATAAGCCTTTCAGTGCCTGTTTGCTTCCGCATGTCCACAAGTGCGTGGTTAGTAATATGTTCCCTCACCATACGAAGTGAATCGTTATCACAGTGAATTTGACGAAACCACGGAGCACAAGGGATTAGGCGTTTAAGGACATCACTTTTCGACTGCATAAATGCCAGAAAGTGTATCAATATTGGGGTGGCATTATCATTGCTTCGCACATGACAAAAAAAGGGAAGTTCTTTGAGACCGCTATCTAATGCCTTCTCGATCTGCACTTCTGGCCAAGAAATGTAGACACTTGGTTTAATCTGCGGGAATGGAATAAGAAAGAAGTCAAAGCGAAAATCAATCCCTATCAAGCCGAATGGCAACAGCATTTCAGGGGAAATACTGTTTCCTCTGTCGAGGCTCCATCCATAGAGAAGCGTCCACAGACTTTGATCACACCAGAAGTCCGACCGTGAGGTGAGAAGAGCGTTGTATGCGATCATTGCACGCTTTAGTGCCCAAACCCGTGCAATGTACTGTCCGGCGTTGAGATACGGCATGGACGTGTTACCCGGCTCTACTGGACCCCGACTTGAAGTGTAGGACAATCCGGCACGATGCGTTGCATCCCTTAAAAACTTTTGGCAGATTTTTATATGATTTTTTCCTTGATTTGCAGCAAATATAGTCATATGGGGCGCAAAACAGCCCGCATCACCACCAAACAGCAAAGGTGGCGTAACCTCTCCTCGCTGTATAGCTGCACTGTCGAACAAATTTGCCTTGGACGGTGTCATGTTAATGAAGCGTTGAATGGCCCGTCGAATAGTAAAAGAACCGGTGAGAATTGTGTCTCCGCCATCGAACGAGACAATGATGTCCTCATCTTTTAGGCCCGCAGCCTCAATGTACTCTATTACCCATAGTGGACGATGTGTGTGCATGTATGGTCTTTCAACACCAATTGTAATGACCGGAACATTGGAGAAGATAGAGCTGGCGATCATTCTACACCATCCGGAACTGTTTTTTGTCTGTGCAACGAGAAGTACTGCTCTACGACCCCCAGGAATATGAATGAAGTGTGTAAACGAGTCAAAATTACTCATTTGCATTGCGTTTAATACGGAAAAGTAAAATGAAACACATAAAATAAGTGCAAAAAGTAAGAAGAATGATCTTAAAAAGTACTTTGAAAACCGAAGCCATGGATTTGAAGATGTATGGCTCATATTTGTAACTTTAATCTAGAAAACAAAATCGAAAAAGGGTAAAGTAAAAGAAAATCTGATAACGTGTCTTTTTATCTTATGATTTGATCAAAACAACTGTGACGTTGAACTTAAAAAACACAAATACTCATTCTTCTGACTTTGTATTGCATCTCGTATTGCAGTATAAGTGTTTTTCAAAATATATGTTTCTAAGGAGTTGTTCTCTTTCTTACATTTCATGTCAAAATATCTGTATTCATCATGAAAGTCTTTCTTACTCTCAATGACTTAATATTATCGTCGAACAGGAGATATTTGTAAAGTATAATTAAACTTTGCATTTGAAAATTCAGTAAAAAAACATTTTCTAAAATAATTCATGACTTTCAGACGCACGAATTGTCAAAGAAGCCAATATAAGCTCTTTCACCCAATTTTATTCTTTTTCTACCGCTTTCATTCGATTTTATACCATCCTGTGTCATGAAAGAAGTAGAGTGTAAAAAGTTTATTGTAGCGATAATAAAAGATGCTGCAACTATTTTTGTATTACGTTTTATTTAAAAAGTATTAAAAATGGAAAACAGTGTTGATTTATCATAAATACAAAATAAGTCTATAATTGAGCTGTTGTGTGTGTGTGTGTGTCAAGTATAAAAAAAAGAAAAAATCATGATGAAACCACGTACTACGCAACAAAAAAATATCAGACAGGACAATGTATCTGATTTGAGCTCTAAAATGTTTTTTTCGCGTAGAAAAGTGACATTATAATATGTCCAAATATTTAGATCTCACGTAGAGTATCAGATGGGTAAAAAGCAAACATGGAAACATTTGAAACTTCCATTGTCAATATACGGATGCATATCTAATAACTTAATAAGATTTAGTTGTTGTTTTTCAAAGTGTAATAAAAAATCATTTTCTAAATATATTTCTAACTATAAATTTCTATTTGTAGTGTACTTTTGTTATTGTTTGATAACATATCTGTGCTTTCAGTTCAGTTACCTAATAGATCCCATGCTTGATTGAACTTGAAGGTGCATACTGCAGTAAAAAAAAGTAGGCACAACAACCCGTATTCGTTTTAAAGATTGATGTTTCATTCATGTATGCCAAGTCCCTTTCAACGATTGTAATTTTCTTTTCTGGCAGTAGAATTCTTTGTGCTCATGTAGGTGAATATGGCAGATCAAATGCTCACTGGGGTTGACTTTAAATTTGATGATGATATTGTTCCTGTATTGTTGCTCCTTCTTCTTTTGTTTTAATGTCATTCATGTATGGGCAGAAAAATAGCCCTGTCTAAAATTCATACCACATATTGTAATTCTATTTACTGTATTAGTAGCGGAAGAGGGGGCTTCTTTATCTTTTACAACCCTCTCAGTTTGTGGTGATGAGCTTCTTCTTTGCTATCGTCCTTTACCATTTTTTCTTTCATTGCAAGCTGAAGGAGAGTTGTTTGCTCATTGCTTGTTTTTTTCAAAAATTAAATATTCTCGTTTTTGTTTTTAGATTCCCTTTTTTCGTTTAAAACCTTGTTTTAATGCGTGTTACAGTCATTCAAAAATCCATTTAAGCGGTTTGGAACTATTTAGTTTCAAATCAAATGTTAGTCACAAACTCGTAATTTTTTTTTTTTGACGGCATGGTTGCATTTGAATCGTAATTGAGACTTACTCTGAGCCAAATTTTTCTCAAGTACATTACATTCTTTGAAAGTCCTTAGAATCAGTATGATATTTCCGATTTGCAAGTATCTGGATGATCAAATGAAAATATAATTTGAGCGGAGTCAGTTGTATTCCTTAAATAAAAGTTTTACTTTGCGACAAAACAAGGATTGATCACATCTTGATGACCTTCATCACAATTCAACAATTCTCGAGCATGTGCATGTAGACCAAACAATTTATTTTGATCAAAAAGTAAAGTACCACTTTACTTATCATTGTAATCTCTCTTATTGTTATAAAAGCGAAATACCACTTGACATTTGCCACTTAATTGCTTTCACAAAGTCTTTATTCTTCCCTTTCATTCAGTTTTCATAGTAATGTACGTGTAACTCATGTATTCTTTAAGGTTATCTTTTTCACATTGAGGACTCTTACATTTTTTCTAAAACTTAAATTTCATTTTTCATAATTATTTTTACATTTTCTTCTCCACTAAAAAAAATTGTATTAGTTGATTTCATAATATGGTTTATTACATTGTGATTGTTATTATTCCATGAATAGTAAACTTGTTGTCTGTATTCTTGTTATATGAATGTAATCGCATTTTTAGTCTTTGTAAAAAATTTTAATGCTCAATTTTAGATCTTCTGATCATTAAAAGATGAGTTTGCAAATATAATAAAAACTGAAAAGTTTCTTATTAACTTAAAGCGACGTTTGAGACATTTAAAACATAGAAAGTGAAGAAACCTATATAAATGACTCAAAAATCCAAAATGAGTTCAATACATCTTATCAATGATTTCTACAGGTTCTTTTCAGTTTCTTTCAGAATCTTATTTACATGAATCTGTTTTAAAATGGAAATAAAACATTTTGTAAATATTGTTCTGACGCCTTACGATTCCTTCTCTGAAACTTTACATTTTTTAAAACTACGCACTCAGTGTAATTATTGCATTTAAAAAAGTACAACGCAGCAAACTAAATTTTCCACGTCAATAAAAGTTTTTTTGTTTCCTCTGCCGTGTAGGTGATTTTCATTTTGTATCAAAATTACGAATAGTATTTTTCATGCATAAATGAGTAGGAAACTTCAATAGACAGGACAAAAAAATCATCACGAAAAGGTGTAGTTTTCTCTTTATGCAAAATATTGATAATAAAATCACTTTTTCGATAGGGAAAACAACTTTCATAGTTGAAAGATTAAAATTTCTGGTTTAATACCAGATTTATTATTTTTTTTTCCTCTTTTCATTTTTTTCCTTTTTTATTATTCAGAGCAAAAATATTTCATTAGCGTAGATACAAATGAAATAGGATTACTCAACGATTTCTCTTGTTTCATTTTGACTTTGAATTCTTTTGTTTCTTTTGTAATACTTTATTTTTCGTTAAAATCATATAAAGTGAGAAATTTCCCCCTCCCAAGACGGTGTAAGTTGTAATGCTTTATAAACTTCTGCAAGTTTGTCATTTTTAATCCAAAAATGAGTGATGTACGTTGGATTAACTTCAAAAGCAAGAGTTATCGGCTCATCTTTTCGTGTTTGACAAAACATCTTCTCAAACGATTTTGGATGGGTTCGTTTTTAAAACATTGATTACCCAAAACGGAAATGAAAATTTCTCTCTTTATAATTCCTTTATTAAGATAATTTTACGGACTCAAAAGGCACATGTTGTTTCCCTTGCATATCCATCCACCTCAAAGCGTTGCCATGGTTTAATGTCCCTTCATTTTAACGAAAATAAATAGCTCGCAGCTTCACCAGCAGTACGACTAAATGTTTCTTTATTTCGACAGACTGATTCGTCGGACCACGTTATTTTAAATATGAGAAAGAACTATTATTTTATAACTTGCCAACACACCCACAGTCCTACGAGTAACATCACCATTTGCGCTGATGATTCATTTCGGGCTGCTTCCGCAGCTTTTCAATAATGTTAAACCAAATCCGCATACCCATTTTATAAGAAGTACATTGAAATTTTTGGGGAATCTCGCAAATGAAAAGGACTTTTTTGAAGAAGAGTAATTGTCTGTTGTATTTCAGTAAAAACTCACCTTTCTTGTCACGAAAGCAAATGATTTAAAAAGAATACAGACTTTTATATTTCCCCAGATGGCAGGTGACATCGAGTGGAAAACAAAAGAACAAACTACAATGTCTTATTTCCTCTTTAGACTTTGTTTATGAAGATACACTTCGCACTTGTCGATAAAAGAATCACAATAAATGTAAATATTCAAGCAAAAAGTTAACCATGATTTTGATTTCACATATCGAATGAAACGCCAAAGAAAATGCTCACATGTCCTGGTTTTTATATATTTAAGCGAAGCATAGATTCTTTCTCTCGAATAAATCTAATTTATTTTACATCAATTATTTCGATAGGACGCTGTGTGTACTTTTGCATCTAGACGAACCTTTCCCTGAACATCCTGAGCATGAGGTGAAAAAACCATTCTACCTGAGAAAGATTGAGTTTTTTTTTTATTATTTTCTTTTTTAATTGCTTTAAACTACACATGTGCTTCGGTGTTTTCTCGTAATTGGGAATTGGAAAATAGGAAGTCCTCTCTACTGATGAAGCGCAGCTCATCACCTCTATTCTTAAAACAAAGCTTGTCAAATTCACATTATCGCTTTTCAATAAATCAGAAATGCATCACCAAACGTTGTGTAAAAATAAAATAATTATCGTTATCTTATGTTGGAGATACACTTGTATTTGAATTGTAGTTACATTTGACGAGAAAAAAACTCTCCAAATGATTCTTTGCCTTCTTCCACGTCATTTCCACTTTTTTAGCGTCAGAAATAGCTATTGCTCTGTACTTTGACACTTTAACTTGGTATAATGCTTCTTTTATCTTTTTATGAGATTCATGTGTATTGTTTGCCAAATCTTCTGCATTCTTTAAAGCATAAGTTGCTTCATTTCATATTTATTTTGCCTCATGCATTACCACATCAGAGTTGAGTAAACTGATGCATTAAATTCCATTTTTTGCTATCCTCAGCTTTCATTTGAGTTTCTTTAGTATACTATACTTTTTGTCAATTATGTCATTCTTCTAGTAAAATGCATGCATCTATTTTTGTATGTCGTCTTTAGATTTGGCTTCGCATGTGCTAAAGTCTTCTTTAATCTGATGTATCATAATAACTACTTCATTCCTCAATTGCATCACTTCACCATAGTATGGTTTTGTTTCATTTCTTTCTCGTTTTGGAATTTCTGAGGATACAAGTATCAAGGTCTCATAAAAGTATCTTTCCATTGTATTTGCATATTTGCGTGCTTCATTTAGTGCATTGTTTGCATTAGAAACATATATTTTGGCAGTGGGAATCGATATTTCTATACCATCAAGTATCGTTTCTAAATTACTCAAGTCGCCATTTTCATTTATTAGAGTATCGATCAAAACTTTAAATTTACGTTCCAATATTTCCGTGGTGTCTATAGTCAAAATTATTTCTTTATCTTTTTATTTTTGCGTTTTGCATAGCTTCATTAGCTTCTTGAAGTAGCTTGTATATTTTAAGTTTTATATTTTCATGAGCTTCATTATTATTTTCTTCCATTCAATTGTTATTTCATTCCATTTTTGTGCGTACACCGATGTTTCTTCCACTTCAAGCAATGAAGAAACTCTTATACGCTTCAAGGTTTCTTATTGCTATTTCACAAATAAGTGCTGTTGTTGTTGTTTTACAATTTAGATCTTCTTTTTTATTTTATTTTCTGCACCCTCTGGTTCAGCGGATGACCTTACGGCTTTTCGTGATTGTGAATGAGCATTATTGTCATCCGTCAATCTTTTCACAGCATCTTTTGCTTCCTTCAGAAGTTTGATGTGCTTCACAACGTTTTCCAAATCATTCTTTACCTTTCCACTGCTTTTTCAATCACATTTTGTGCTTCATTAGATTTTTTAAACACAGAGGTTACCTTTTCCTTTATAATTTGTGGCAATCGATATGTATGTACATCAATTTCATTTACAAGATTCTTATCGAATCTTTTATTCCATGATGCGGTGATGTAATTACTTTGAACTTTTTCATAACTCCTCTCAGATTTTTGAGATGCAACTACTACTTTCATTTGATGTAATACACCGTTTGCCTCTTTCAAAGTTACAGCCACATGTTGAAGTTCTTTCTTTTCTTCGTTAATACTTGGCGTTACTCTATCAGCACTTTTTTTGTATTCTTCCGTTGCTGTGAAAATATCATCTATAAATATCCTTTTGTCACCATGATTCTCACTTTTTAAAAAATTATTCTTTAATTTTTTTGTTTTGCTTTGTACACTATCCATGTCAAATCCAAATTTATGTTTTTGGCACTTGATATTTCACTCATTGTTTTTGCAACGTGTGAAAGTATTTTATCGGCTGCTTTGGACACTTTTTGCGCGTACTGTAGTGCTCCATGCACCATTTTATGTGCACTCAATGCCTCTTTTTTTGTTTTTCAGCTTCTTGTCATTTATCCATTTTGGCACTGTATGATAGAATGTATAAACCGTACACTTTTTGTTGCATATTTGTAATGTACTCCAATGCATTTTTTATTTTATTGGTTACCTCACTCAGTGCCTTTCCATTTTCTTTATCCATCATCCCTTCTTTTGCATCTTCTTCTTCAGAATGTGTGTCCCTTTTTATATCAACAAAAAATATTATCGAATGTGAATAGTTTTTTTTCGCATTTAAAAATACACTCCTTCTCACATGATACATAACCTTCCATGGGAAGTGTGTGGCATACTTGATGACATAAAATAAAATGCGAAGACTGCCAAAAAAACGTTGAAACTTTTTTTTGATGCATAAAAATCCATTAACGATCATTGTTTATGCTTGGCTGAAGCCTCGAAACATATTTGCAAGTTGGAGAAATTGTAAATCAGTAGCTTGACTGTGTAAGATTACAAAATCAGCCTTTGCACTATTATTGACGTTGAAGATTTGCAAAATGCCTTTCATCTATCTCAATACAGAGAGTGGCTTGTATGATGAGAATTAATAGATATTGTTTTTGAACAATGAAATATAATCTATGCTTCTCTACTTCATCGCATAAAGCAACCAAACATACTTGAAGAGAAATTTCACTTCGAGGTGAAGTACAAAGTCTCTTTTAAGGCTATGGTTTTTAAAAAAGAAAATATGTATATGTTTGTTACTAGCACGCTGTTTTTTTTCTATTTTACGACAAATAAAATTTTAAAATAACATTAAAGATGGAAAAGAAAGTAAACCAATTGTGCACCAATCTTGCAAATTCAAGAACAAGCAGTATATTACATACTGGCAGCAGATTATTTGAATGGCAATCGAAACAAATATTTACTTAAAATTTTTAAAAATCCTACATTTCATTTATGTAAATGATCAAAATATTTTCCAAAGAACGCACAATGTTCGTATTACTTTACCTAGTCTGATTTACGCAATGTTTTTTTAGCACATGGGAACACAGAAATCTTTTAAAGATAACAAAAAAGTATTTCCGTGTAAAATATTTAAAATATTGTGTCCATTTTCATCCAAATTTTATCTCAAATTTTTCATAATAAAATCAAATTATGATTGAAATTTTTTCGTAAATTAAAAACAAATATTTTTTTTTCACTTTGTAATGATAAAAAAAATGATATTGAAAAAAAGATTTAAAAAAGGAAAATATTCGCACACATTAAAACAAAAAATTATCAAATTCATGAAAAGAAGAAATTTGGGTATATAAATTAAAATTTTGCAAAGCAGATTGAAATTGTTTGAGCATTTTATTTACTATTTTGGCAAAATCTAAAGTTCCATTTTTTCTATGTGTAATCACTTATCTTGTAATTTTTTCGTTTCTTATTTTATTTTTTCAAAGTAAGGAAGAAATTTACTTCAATTTTTTTTATATCTTATATATATATATTTTTTTATTCTTGCTATTTGTACCTTAATTGAAAGTAAATATTCCAAACAACAATGCAAACATTGAAACAGCACAAATATAAGATAACGTACTGCAGCTGTCAACACTTACTTGATTTTCTTTTCGTTTTATTACACCTTCTTCATTTTTTGTCAAGTTATGTTCTGAAATTCGATCTTGCAAAGACTGTTCCACAATATTTTCTGATAAGGCATTTTCTTCTCCTTTTCGACTCATATCTTTTACTTTATCATGGGATGATTCACTTGTTTTATCAATTGATTTCATTTTTTCATCCGCTTTGTCTTTATTAATTTTAGATTTTTTTTGAGTAAGTTTAGGGAGTGAAGAAGTAGCAGATAAGGAAGATGAAAATGTTTTTGTTGGTGTTGGTCCAATTGTTTGTGTAAATGTATTTGTAAGTGATGATGTGTCTGTTTGTGTGATTGTTTCTGTAATGGAAGATGTGATTGTCTCTGAATGTGTTAGACTGTTTGAAAAAGTAAGTGTCTGCGTAAATTTTTTGTCAATCCAATTTTTACAAATATCATCAAAGGATGGACAATTTGCTCCATTTGAACACTCTTTCCAATCATTGTTATTCCAATACTTTACTTTTTTATTCGCTTCATTTTGCTCTGCACAATTTACAGAAATGCATTCATTTTGCTCTTGGATTCCACCAGTGTCATTACGAGTTAGTAGTAAGTTTCCATTTCCGTTACACTTCGGGATTTTTAGTGCACTTCTTACAGTTTGAATGACGCTTTCCAGAATGTTGCTTTGCCTTATCATTTGCGCATTAATATTTAATGCGATAACGATTGGTTGATCTTTGCTGGTAGGACAAACATCCGCCCACGCTGGAGTGTGTTCAGTGTATTTTTGCGGGCCGGCGGCAACATAGAAAGCGATATCCACATCATTCAATCCGTTTGTTTTATGGCTTTCTGGGATTTTGAAAAGTTTACAGATGTCATGAGTGTTCAAATCGATTGGTTTCGATGTGCCTTTTGTGGAATATAAAAGTATATCTGTTTTGAGAGTAGAAATAAGATTTGAAACAATGTAATCTTTTATTTGCGTTCTTTGACCGTGATCAAGAAAAAAACTGTTCACTGGATCCTTTGGAGCATTAAACATACATCTTGCAGTGTTGCCTCTGAAAGTTGGACGCGACTCAGTGTTTAATGCGAATTCTCCACAATGTTTTGTTGAATCATGTAAATCCTCATAAAAGGCCAAAATACGCGGTGAATGAACCAAGGGACTTAAAGGAAACTTTCGTGTTACCTTTTCTCGTAATGATTCTTGTTTTTGAGATAACATGGAAGCGGATAGGGCGACATTTTCACGTAAAGTGATGTTTGGATGATTTATTGATGCAACATTTGCAATGCAAAGATTTACACCAAATAGGGCTGTAAATAAAAGGATATGCAATGTATGAACCATTGAATTTTTGTATTATTTAATATTCTTTCTTGTAAAATGTAAAAGAAACCTTTTTGTATTAAATGTGTGTTTTCTTGGTAATGAAAACATTTGAAGTGAATAAATGTGTAGAGATGAAAATAAATATTTTTGACTTTTTGTTGATTTGATGGTTTGAGAAAAATACAGACATTGCATGTGACAAATTTAATCATTTGATTGCGATAATTTCAAAAAAAGAAAGTAATTCATATTTATGTCACTTTTTTTTTTCAATAACACAAAAAAAACTTTGAGAAAAGATGAAAAAGTATACAAGAATTACTCTAACAAAAAATTGAAATAACGGAAACTTTCTAAAATATATATCCTATTTTCTTTTATAAAGAGAAAGTAAAAAACATTTTTGTCTTGTTTTGCTGTGATTGTAAAAAAAAAATGTTCGAATCCGTTGATACGTTTCATAATCTCTCAGAATTATTTTTTAGGAAACTACAAATACAAAAATAGAATTTAAATTGAATCTTGAACATCAACGAATTACATAATAAAAAAAGAAAATATATCAAAAATAAGAATAAACAAAACATACAATTAAAAGTAAATGTTCCTTTTTTTGTGCTCAGAATTAATAATCCCATTTTTTTTTTTGAACTCTCAAAAACTAAGAAAAAAACATATCACTTAATAAAAAAGAATTTACTATTACCAACAAAAAAAAGTTAATTTTTTTTCTCTTCATTGTATGGCCTTTTTTTTTATAGTAAAATGACAATTATGAAAAACAGTAAATAAATAATTGACTTTTTATTACTAAAGATCAAAAATAAAAAAATGAAATAAAGCACTTCTTATTTACGATGTTACAAAATTGAGCTTTCGTTACTCAAATAAAAAAAAACGTAATGCCCTTCGCTCCATAATATACGTTCCTAAAGCGTCTCAAATTAATTTAGTTTTTTTTCTGTTTTTTCAAAAATATAAAAAAAATTAGGCACACCCTTAACTTTTTTTTTACATGTTCAATTGACCAGAATACACAAGCCTTCACTTTGACATTGGGACTTCATTTTCGAGTAAATTTCGACTTCAAACAACAACAACAACAAAAAGACACCACCATCAGCCACTTCTACAAATAACCATCCCTTTAACTGAGTGAGAAGGTGTTTAAATGCCAAAAGCGAATACGGTCATCTTAAACGTGAAAGGATCACACAAGTGTCTATGGGCTCTTCCTGCCAGGCCGTCCTAGTATGTGATTGGTAGCATAAGAAGATTCTCAAAACGAAAACGTATCCTCTGCGCTTCCAGGCATTTGAACGTGACGTTAAACATTGGTTTGGTTGAATGCTCCATCACTTGTGCATCAAAAAGGGTTTGGAGCGTGGCATTTGCTTTCGGTGAACTTAATATTTTAGGCGCTGTGAAAGATGTTCCAGTGTGTTGAACCATACGTGACAAATGATTACAAAGGAAGTGACATCTTAACTGAGAGTCTCTCTGCTGCAAATGAAATGCGCGAGGGGCGTGGTATGGATTAGGAAACAGGCATTAAAGCGTCAGTTGGTGTTTGCACATACAGTCATTATCAGAAGTGGAATATTACGAAGGGTTTAGGTCTTTTATATATTTCACTTATTTATCAGTTTTTTTATGGATTCTTGTATTTGTATATTTGTTTGCTATCAGAGATGGTTTTTCCAAGGCATCAGACAAGAATTTATAACGTAGAAACATGTCTTATTAGCTGAACTTTATTTTTTAAGTAGCTCAAATTATTTGATTAACTCTTTATTGTCTCCTAGCAGTTTACTCATCTAAAAAGAGTTCTTTGGCAAGAAATTATGTTTCTTCCATCAGCTCGCTCATTTCTATTTAATGTGTGTGTGTGAATGTCACAAACCGAAGTTGGTTTGGATTATTCTTGACATATGAAAAATGTTTGACATTTTGGTGACTTTATAGATTAATTGGTTATCGTTTCGCTTTGCATTTTAATTACTATTTCGCCAAACGAGAGATTCAATCTTTAGACTGTAATGGTTTTAAAATTAGTTGTAAATCCTTTGTGAACTACTTCTTTTACTGTTAACATGATTACATACGCCAGATTTAGATTCTGTCAGTGTTATTGTTTTCCGTCATGCTCATTATTAGATGCAATGATTGGCGGTACGTCATATATATATTTATACATTTTTCTGTTTCATTAGCGCACCACTCAGTCCAGTCGGCCTTATTGATGTCATTTGAATATGGTTGTTACTTTTTTTGTGTAAAGAGTAAGCTCTGTGAGTGGTTGTGAGTTTGCAACAGCAGCACGTCAGAAAAATGACTGGGTATACTTTCCGGAAAATTCATTCATACCTATTGGATTCATCGACAAAAAACGTTTTTGTGCCGTTTTCTTTAATTGTGTTGGATTTGTGATGCATTCCTTGTAGGACTCACACTTCTAGTAACGTTTCATCTGTTGGTTTGTTACGTATTATTTTCTTCTCAAAGTACTAGTCGTTTGATGTATGTTACTGCGTCTTGGATCCATGTACTTTTTTGCTGTGATAGATTAAAAGTAACTTTGTTCTTCAATGCCACATTATTCGTTTCTTACTACTTCATATAAGCCCAATGTAAATGGAATACTCAGTCGACTTTGACAGTGTTTTATTTTAAAAAATTCACTTGATAATAGACGTTATATGAAGTATGTGACTCACAGAGATCCTGTTTCTAGTGTTTTAAGGATTGATAGGGAGGCTGTCTTTGGAAATAATTTGCGAATGTCATCTTTTTTTGTTGTTGTTGGGTGTGAATAAATAGTATCAATATGATGAATTAGACCAAAACGTCATGCAATGCACTCTGCTCTTTAATTGCTTGCCATCGAAGAAAAAACGTTTTGCACGGATTCTGGTAATTTCCGATACCTGTATAGCACCTTTGCTTTCGCTGATCCAAACAATACAAGAGCTCATAAGTCCATCAAAAAAAGTCATAACGTGATGTGTATAAAGGAGATTTTGCTTTTCCTTCTTGTTTGAAGTGTTTGGTAACTTTTCGTTCCATCCTTTCTTTTTGCTTCCCTTTTGGATAACAGTGCAAAGTGTACTAATAGATGTATGAAATATCACTCTCTTTCCGGGGCGTATTGTTGTCGCTGTTAAAAAAAGGTTACGTCATTTCTATAAATCGAGTTTAAGAAGTGGACATTATCTTTTTTTCGCAAACAACACACAACGGATTAAACTATCCTGAAGATAAATTTAAACTACGTTTAGTTAATCCGTCAGGAGTTTTGAATGAGAACATATATTTCAGTACGAGAAATTGCAACATTTCGTTTCAGTGCACATGCGTTTGCATCACTACATCAAGAAAATCTGAAAGATATTATGTAAATGGAGATAAATATGAATTTAAAAAAGCAATATAATATCTTGTTAACAAGTTTAAATGACTAAAAAAGCAAAAAAATAACACATTAAGATTCAAGCTCACAAAACAAAAAATGCAAACCAATCGTAGAAACAAAACAAAAAAACATAATTCGAACAAAAAAAAAACGACCTCAAATTAAACATACGCTCCAGGGTACTGTAAAAATATTTTCCTTGGGTAAAAACCCTGTCCTTTAGATGCAATACAAAGATAGAAGTTAAGAACAAAAGGTAACCTTTTTTCTATAAGTACAACAAATGAATAAAAATGACTTCCACAAAGAGAGAAAAACTAAATAAAGAAAGAAATAAAAGCATTTTAATTTTTACATTAGCGTGGATGCCCACAACTAAACCACCAATACATTAAGACGTAGTTTCAGATTTCAAATATGTAAAGACGAAACAACTCTTCATCTATATTATTGTTCTTTTCAGTATCATGGGAACGTTTATTATGTTCTCGCACCAAACTATCTGACACTTGCTTCTTAGTCTTAGCTTCTTTTGCATCATCCGTCGCGCCTCTAGACTCATGGACATCTTTACCTAATTTGTCCGACAATGTAGGCGCAGCTGCCGCAACATGCTGAGACGGATTGTTTCCGCTGCGTGTGTCGTTTTCGGTTTGCAACACCTCTTTTTCCAGTTCACCTATTCTATGCTTCGGTGTCTCTTTCAACTTCGGTGTGTCAACATCGCTTGTTGTCTCTTGATTTGTGGCAATTGGTGACCTCTTCTCACTTTCTGTATCTTTTGATGTTTTTGGTTGCGCAGAGCCGGAGGAACGTGCTTCACTGCCTTTCACCAAAGGAGTATGTGTTTCTAGCTTGTCATTTGTTTGGGTTTTCTGCGTTGTATTGTCCTCATTCCCCGTGGATGTTGTAACCGGTGCAGCAGCGAAGTCAAGGATAGCTGCAGTCTCCTTCATGATTGCTTCCATCCTTTTCATCTCTGATACAATCTGACCAACAGCACCACGCGCTGCCGCCTCCTGCGCCACAGCTGCTATGGAAGCTGCGTTACACTTATCAGCGATATCCATTGCATCCTCCAATCGTTTAANAACCGGTGCAGCAGCGAAGTCATGGATAGCTGCAGTCTCCTTCATGATTGCTTCCATCCTTTTCATCTCTGATACAATCTGACCAACAGCACCACGCGCTGCCGCCTCCTGCGCCACAGCTGCTATGGAAGCTGCGTTACACTTGTCAGTGATATCCATTGCATCCTCCAATCGTTTAACAGCTTCTCAAATTCCTACAAGGAGATCATTGCACATTTGTTGCTGTTTCTCAGCTTCGTTTGCTGCCATCTCGACTTCCTTCGCGCGCTGAGTGATTACACGGAGTGCCACCTTTTCGACACGCGCAATTTCAGTTATGCGTGAAGCATTCTGTGGTTGACAATCAAAAGAGCACGCTAAAAAAAAGAGAATAGCCTAGACATCGGTACTAAAAACATTACCAAAGAGATTTGCACAAGAGCAACAAGAAGAAAGGTCATGTAGCACACAGCAAAAATGAACTCAAGTAAAAAAAAATGCGAAAAATAAAAATAAAATCAGCGGAGCAAAAGTAATGTTTATACACATGCAGAAAACATCTGTTTACGTTTTTTACTTTATATAAAACAATTAGTGTTGTTCACACCAAGCTCAAAGAAACGAGTTAGTTGGAGAGCACAGAAACGTATAGTATAAATCGTATAATATTAGTCATTTTCCAGATTTTCCTCTTTACTTGACTTTTCATTTTTTTTCTTCAATATATAAAAAATTACTCCCTCTTTAAATTTATAGTATGCTTTTTTGTCGTTTTTTGTCCTTTAGCGTATATATCCGTAATTTGTATATTTTTGATGTATTAGACTGGTACAAGCACAATACCAAGGAAAAAAGAGAAGGGAATTAGAAGTATAGAACATATCGAATGCAAAGCAAACACTTGTGCTTACTGTATGAGTGCATGTGCTGCGATGGATGCAAGAACAATAGTTAATGGCAGTAACGCAAAAGACGCGGCGCTGTCTTGTCTTCTTTGGCCGCGTCCCGATTCGCCAGCATTAGTCTGATTATCTTCTTTTGTTGTGGTATTGTCCGAAGGTTGTGGCTGTCTCTCCTTGTGAATGGCCTGTATCACGTACTCTGCTTTATTTTTATCCATCTCACTTTCACTTAAGAGAATTGAATTATCCACCTTTTTTTCGTTGATCAATTCATCACCGGTTGGACACTCCACAACGACACCATCGTAGTTTCCTCCAAGTATTGCTTTTCCATTCGCACATGTGACTNTGACTCAGGTGCCTTCGTAAAGCAAAGCGCATTTGACGATTTGTATCCTGGTAGAGTGTCATGCTCATTGTACAAGCATCGAGCGTGATAATCTTTCACCCATATTGGACAATTATCCACAAATGATGACTCAGAATTTATTTTGTTGTCCGCGAAGTAATTAAAGTATGTAGGAACCGTATAATCTTCTATCGTGTCGCTTCCAGAGCATCGCACAATTTCCCGCCCGTCGTCACAGAACAGGTTGTCTTTCTCTGCACCTCCGCAGAAGTACTTTGGGAATACTGTTTGTCCATTTATAATACAGGGTTTATTCAAGAAATCACATCCCGCATCCGCACCCCATGACATCGGTTCCGCCTCATCCATTTCCGCTTGATAGTACCCGAGGTCATTAAAAAGTGCCATTGTCAAAGCGGAGTAGCGACCGTTGCTGATAACGGGAGACATCAAATCTTCGCGTGCGTTGCGGCGCTCCCAGTGGGAGTGGGAGACAGCTTGCAGATATCCCATTTCATCCTCCAACTCCATTCCAGTCGCTGTTGAGCATTTGAATTGTTGCCTCACCGCATTAACTGTGTGCGC
>JASANV010001349.1:0-27273 GCA_030849715.1 Trypanosoma mega | reverse complement strand
AAATCAGTCAGACAACACCATTCATTACGGAAGCTATCAATATATACTTTGGAAGCAATTTTCCGCTTTGTTTCTTTTTTTTATTCTTTATAGGAAGGCAGACACTATTACAATAATCACCTCAAAATGCTGCTTTTTTTTTTTTGGAAAAGCTTGTTGTTGCACCTTATGCTGCTTATTCATTTCTTTTTCCTCATTTTCTTTTCTTTCCCGTCGCACCTGCGCATTTTGGGTCTTTGCCTCCCCGGCGCCGACCCTCGGGGTGCGGAAAGGTGTTTGGTCGCCCCGTGCGGCTGTTTTTTTTTTTTCGGGCATTTCTTTTCGCGGGCGAAGGAGAGGAAAAAAGGAGGCGCGCCGGGCCGGCAGGGGAACGCTCGCGCGAAAATCCGCGCGGCAAAGAAGAAAAGCGCGGCGTCGCGTGCTTGCCAAAGAAAAGGAAAGAAAGATGAGAAAAAGAAGGGAAGGAATAAATTGCATGGGATATAAACAAAAGGCCCACGCGAGGCAAAGCAAAGATGAAAATGCATTGTACGTTGTCAAAAACGCTCCGCCGCAATGTGGGCGGCGAAGCGCGTCGCGTATATATATATATATATGTATTTATTATCGTCGAAAATAGAGTGAAAGGAAGACCGCCGCGGCCACGATAATAAAGAATGGCAGGTGGGCTTGGAGAAAACGCCCGGTGCTGACGTAGCGCCCGTGTAGCGCGAGGCCCGCGCAAACGCGAAGCATACCCCATGAAACCGCCGTTTTCGGGTTGTCCTTAAGCACGCATGCCACGAACGAGTGGCAGTTGTTCGTGAAAAAGTTGTACACCTGCGTCTTGCGGAAGTGCTTCGTGGTGCGCTGCACGGCGGCGTCGTACTCCGCCACCTCGTGGACGCACGCCGCCAGCGCCTCGCCCTGCGGGAACCCACCGGACGCGTAAAACGTCGGCGCGTATGTCTTTGAGATGTCCCAATACTTGGCAGGATTCCCAAACAGCATGCGATCCACGCCGATGTGATAGGGACCCTCGAAGTCGTAGATCCGGCCCACCGAATCGCAGATGCCCACATGTCCGACGAAGGGCAGAATCCACGAGAGCAGCGGAATGGGAGTCCAGACGATGCAAAAGGGATAGTGCTCAGCATCGGGGTCCATCCGCGGGGGAAGTGGCACCGTTGCGTGTTCGCCGCTCACCGCCCCCTCTTTCTCCGTCACTCTCCCCGCGCCTTTGGCCATTGAATCTTTTTTAAGTCTCCTCCCCCTCGCACCTTTTCCTATAGTATATTTGCTGACGTGTGCGTCCGCGGAGTTGTTCCTATTCTAGAGGAAATTTGTATGATGTAGGTGTTTTTTTTTTTTTCGGGGTTGATCTTTGCGCGCAAACGCGCGCCGAAGAAAAGAAAAGGTAGAAATAGCAAGAGAGGAAAGCAAATGTGTATATGTATTTCTGTTTTAATTTTTTCTTTTTTGTTTGTTGTTACCAATTTTGTAATTGTTCCATTTCTTGTAATGCTAATGCAAGGCTATTTGTAAACTTTTTTAGTGACCCAATAATCAAGAAGACTATAAATAATATGCATAAAAGGTTGCACAGGATTCACCAATGTTTTTTTTTTGTTTTCTTGGTGTTGCTTTCCCCACTGGAAATGTTCAAGCGAGCCGTATGAAAACGAAAGATGTGTATTAATAAATTTTAATCATTTGTCTTTCTTTTTTTAAAACATTTTTTCTATTCTCGTATTTTAATCTTCTTAAAAGGAGTGAGAATAACACAAACAGCCAACAACAACAACAAAAACAACAACAACAAAAAATATGTAAAAAAAAAAGACAAGAAACATGTGCAAAGAGCATTTTTTCTTCTCTTTTGTACATTTTTCCTTTTTTTTTTTAGCTTTCATTTTTCCTTTTCGTTTTACTCTTCTTTCCTCCTCTCCCGTGCTGTTGTGAGGGCTTCCATAATAGTATCTTTTACACGGGGATCCATTTTCGGCAACATTTGTGAAAGTAACCCTTGCTCAAACTGGGTAATATGCTCCACAGTTAGTGCCCCCTTAAACTTAGACAAAGCAATTATCTCCCGCGCGACGAAAAGTGGCTTTCTAGCGAGTGTGTAAAACTCAAGCGCCAACATATGGGCATCCAATGAGGTAGGGTTGTGGGCAAGGTATGGTAAAAGGTACCGCTCCGCCTTGGTGAGGGGCTCTGAAAGATCCACGTTATCGATGTAGTAATCTTGACGCAGCTGTGTGAGACGCTTGTTCTCCTCCGCATCCGCACAAGGCTCCAGCTCAGGACGTGGTGTATGGCGAGCACGAACAGCTTCCTCACCATTTTCGTACACCTTCATATAGGTTTTAACAAAACGAGGGCATAATTTTTGAAAAAACGCGTTCCCGTCAAGATCATCATCACGGGCTAATACATCAAACCAAGCTCGCATAGTAGATCGACGGAACGCGTAGTGATGGAAGTCTAATAACTCCGTGTGATTATTGGTGTGATGTTTCTCATACATCAGATAATTTGCTAAGGCAGAAACATAATCTCCTGTACGGAAGAAAGCATCCCCAACCTCTCGTTCATACCAAGCACACTGTGATTCCAAAGCTGTAAGGAATGTATCACCTGGTGTAGAACTGGCTTTGTAAAACATTTGCATTCGTTCCTCTGCTTCTTGAATCTTGTTAGCACGGAAAAAATACTTGGCTGCCTTTCCATTAAGGTACTTATCTTGCAAATCCATCAATCGAGCCTTATCTGCGGTTAAGGCAGCTTCTTCAATTTCATTATTGCGGTGTTGAATTTTGGCCTTGAGTAGGTACAACAACTCCAGGGTTGGTGTATGCTCAATTGCCATATTAATATATTGTATAGCTTGATCAAAATCACGCACACGATAGTAATGTGACGCCAAGTAAGTCCAAATCCAAAGTACATAGCATGGGTTCGGACATTGATCAAAACTAGAGAAATCCCCTGCTTGAACTTGACTTTCCCAATCCGAAAACACCTCACCAACCTGTTTGGCACGCTCCGTATCCCTATATAGCGATTTTAAAACACTGAATAGCGATGGTATCATTTTGACAATAAACGGCTTGGCATAATCGCGTAAACGTTCCTTAAAATGTTCAATAGGTACACAATCCAAAAACTGTCTTCTAGCATAATCACATTTTGGATTAGCATCAAGAACCTGTTGAAGAAGTTCCACATACTTTTCTGTGTCTCGTTTAGGAAGTCGATGCGCATCAAGTGGAATTTTTCGTAAATGACAAATAGCGACAATAGAATCACCTTCGGCAAAACCACGTGAGATTTGTTCCATATAACGCTTTTCTGCTTCTGCTTTTTGCCCCAAAAGTGTGTGTGCCTTGGCCCGTAAAAGTGTCTTCTCGTGCTCATCAATAATATCCGCCTCATGTTTCTTTAAGAGCTCAATAGCTTTAGCCGGAGCATTGTTCGCGAGCTCCAACTCTACACGGTAGAGATGCACTTCACTGCATTCCACCTTGTTATCCCCAGCATCCATAATAGTAGTCATTGTATCCATAACAGCGGAAGCTAATTCCGTGTGTCCTAACATACGGTGCCCACATGAAAGGGCCACCCAGTTAGCACGAACACCAGATTTCAAAGTCACCATCTTCTCACGTGTCTCTACAAATTGTTCCCAGTCACGTAATTGAACACAAATAGATGAAATATCACGTAAAACATTGGGGTTTGTTGTATCAGATAGGTGGGCACGTTTGAATGCCTTGAGAGCCTCCACACAATTTTTATCTGCTCGATAGCACATACCAAGTGAGTGCCACGCAATGGTTGACGTTGTATGGAGTGCAATAGCTTCTTTAATAGTGTTATAACCTTCCTCCTTGCGATCCATATGATGCAGGGTGAGACCCTTCATGGCGATGGTATCAGCATGGTCTGGAACGACTGAAAGAATGGACTCGGCAGTGCGCAGGGCCTTGGCGTATTCACGTGCTTCAAACTCACGACCCAGCCTCTCGAAGTGCTTTTGCTGCGCCAGCTGAAGAGCGATGGTCATTCTTTATATATATATATATATATATATATATTATAGTTTATTTTATTTAAAAAGTGTGTAGATTTTTTTTTGTCTTTCTTAAATTTCCTGCGATGAGAATACTAACCACAAAGATGCCTACTCAAGAAACAAAAAACATAATCAAAAAATACCACATCAATAAAAAAGAAAATAGTAGCAACATATTCTAGAGTATATTAGAAAGAAAGCGTTTTTCGTAAGATTTTTTTTGTTGCTGTTGTACTACTATTACTCCCCTTTACATTCTTTTTTTTTTTCTCTTGCCTTTTTGGTTCCTTTATCAGTTAGCTCATGTTTTTTCCAAGAGGAGGAATATGTGTTTTTCGTCTTCTGCTCCTTTGATGCTAAAATCTTCTAAAATTACCCCTTACTACTGGTTCTCTTTCCCATATTAAATTACTGAATTCCAGAGAAGCAGAGAATGGCTTACAAGCCAAAAGATGCCGCGAATGATTTTTTAAAAAAAGAGTGTTTCTGTGGGGAGAGGGAGAATAATTATAATAAGAATAATAAACGTGCCTTTCTTTTTTTTTTTTGTTGTTGTTGTTGCTATCCTCAGAGCAGAAGCAAAGATTGCGTATCACCTTACTCAAGAAACGTACAAGAAATCATGACCCGATGAGCATACACAAGGAGCAACAAGAACAACAACAAAAAAACCTGATGTAAGCGTAAGTATTTTTAACAACAACAACAAAAAAAATACTGTTCTCTCTTTCCAACACACATTTTTTTTTTGTCTTTCCGCCTTTCAGTTCTCCTGCGTTCTTCTTTGTGAACAATATTAATAATAATAATAATCAGGCCAATAATAATGATCCCATAAATAAATATCTGTATATATGCATATAGAATGGATAAACGGAAAGCAACGCAGCATAAACAACACACAGGGAGAGACGAAAGAATAGCGAATTGCTAAAAAGGATATGTATTAATCAGGACTCCATGTGCAATGTTCGATCAAGTACAACAAACCCTCGCTTCTCATCAACACCCTTGACACGGTACATCATAGAACCCGAGATACCTTTTGAGGGTGCCGGTAAAGAGATGTTCGTTGCACCGACGCCAAACGTTAGTGTTGTGGACCTCTCTGCATGAGATGCACCTGCCTTTACCAGATCCTCCTCATCGGATGATTTCCCATTCGTCAAGGCTGTGGCTGTGACCTGCAACACAACACGTTCCCTCACCTCATCCTCTAAACCATCAACACGAATATAGAACTCATCTTCGCGCCGCTCCAAAATCAAACTCGTCGCCGCTTGCTCCTTGAATTGTGTAAGATTAACGAGATAGGTAGTGTGACATGCGTAGAGAATGGCAGCCGCTAAAAGCCTAGGAAAAAGTTGAATCATAAAGAATATAAATATCAAATGCGACAAGTACCGCGTCTTAAGACGATTCTTATTATGCCTAGCAACAAGATAAATAAATACGAGAGTCATCACCATAAATAGGGGTACGCCATCCCCTAAAAAGCGCATTTGGTGCACTCGTCGTTCATGATCAGCGAAACGAAATCCAAGGCCAGATCCCTCGGCATCAGCAGTGGTGCCACTCTCACCATTTTTGGCAGTTGCCATGATGTATTCATAGGCCTCATTCACGTTTTGAAACGCTTCTTTGGCATCACGTGGAGAAGTTGAGTTATCAGGATGATAATGCTTTGCGAGAATGCGATAATGCTCTTTTATTCGGTTAACATCTCGCACCTCTTCTTTAAAACCAAGGCGGCGGTAAAAGTTATTGTCACTCCAAGAAGCGTTATTAATGACCATTTCTTCCTTGGAGCTTCGCGTGGATACTGAGCGTATAGATTCCAAAACGGTCGTTGTGGTAACAGGGGAAGCGCACGTCAGTCTTTGACAAAAAACCAGACGCCTCGTTAATCCCCGCATTGTCCCCTACTACGTTGAAGGAGAATCAAAACAATAAAAAAATCAAAAAAGAAAAAAAAAGGATAAACACTAGAAAAAAAAAACAATCTTTTTTTATCAATGTGTACATTTTTTTCATCTGTCCATATATATATATATATATATATATGTATATATATATATATATATATATATATATATATATATATATCAACAAATATACAAAGCAAAAGATACCAGTGTACACATTGAGAAGAAAAAAAAAGTGTAAATAATAATATGAATATATAAATTTGTGTTTGTTACATTATGCTTGAAAAAGAAAGGTTTGATTAGACCGATAAAAAATTGACCATCATACAAGTAAAAAATTGAACAAACTGAATTAAAAACCGTGTCGCTTGCGTATATCAAAGAGAATAGCTGTTGCGTCTTCATAGGTATTCCCATGCACTGCCAATGGAACTTCTGCTCCCATGGATGCCGTTTTCTTTGTCGCAGATGATATCGTATGATCTGCATGTGCCGTGGTCGTTTGTTCGTTTGGTGCGCGGTCTGGTGTGAAGGGATACGAATCGTCATCATCCATCTCGTGGTGTTCCCTTGGTTGAGAGCGATGATCAGTGGCGGGTGAGGCATCAAGGCGAGCGAAGAAAGTACTTCCACCACCGCGACTTGTTTGCGGTCGAAGACGATCTTCAAGTCGTTGAATTGTTAATTGTTGCTCACCAATCATGCGACTGCTTTGCTCTTCCACCTCTAACCGCTTGCGACGTTCGTCACGTAGCTGGGCCACAAGGGAGCGAACAAAGTTTCGTGTGCGTGGACTTATAGACATCAATATGTTTGAGGAATTATTGCTATATGATTTTACTTGATTAGATTGCCCTCCTTCGTGATGTGCGTATGCACGACGAATTTCTTCATCTACGCCAGTATCGTTTTCTATCACACTCATTACCTGAAAGTCATGATTGAGGCTTTGCTGACGAAAGGCTATGAGGGTGTCCCTCTCTTTTTGTAGCTTAGTGTTCATTCCTCTAAGTTCATCAATCATACGATCCTGCTCACGTACCAGCACTGCGTATGCATCAATACGCTGTTGCATATGTGCTAAACGCTGTTTCTCCCCCACAGCACTATGTGAGAGCCGCACAACGACATCCTGCAGTTGCGACATGAGCTCTATTTGCGGCTCCGTCGCTGGTGGTGCGTTAACTGCCAGTGTCGCTGCCGGAGTCGCTATTAAAGAATAATACGCCGAACGGTCCGGTGTTTCATGGTTTATATTGCTCTGATCACTAGATCGATGGGCTTTTATTGTTGTTGTTGTGTTATGTGTGGGTACACCGACGCGTCGAACGGGTTCGCGTGTGCGAATAGATTTATTCCATGGAGGGGGGTCCGGTGTTTGGGTGCGGTGCGCTATGCGACTCGCCGCAGGAGACTTTGGTCGACGCTCCGAAGATGTACGCGTCATACTTCAGATTCTCTAAACGTCGAATACGCACACACACAGAGACAAAAGAAAAGAATATCTTGTGGAGTTTCCAAAGACTATGGGAAGATGAATCCAAAGTTCGAAAGCGAAATAGAAAACAAAACAAATAATAATAATAAAGCTTTTTTTAAAAATATATACCTTCAGCTTTGCAAAGTAGAACGAACAAAAAAAAAAAAAAAGAACGCATGCACATGAGAGAAAAAAGGGAAAATTATTATTAATAGAAATAATAATAATAAAAAGGGGAATCAAAAAAAGTATGTTTTGTGAAAGTTCATGAGCTACAAAAGTAAAGTCATTCCGCGCATCAAATGTGCGGAATGGAGAGAACTATGAATACCAATACAAAGTGCACAAAACATTCTACGTGGGAAACAACTTCTTCTTCAATTCACAAGAACAATGTAACATGAGATAACCCACATTTCAATCTGAATGTAAAAAAAAAAAAAACATAATAATATGCGAGTAATTTGTGTGTGTATGGAGGGGCGGGGTTAGGAAGTCGGGAATCGAAGAAAAAAAAAATAGGTAAAAGTTTGAATTTCTCTATATATAAAAAAGTATATATATATATATATATAAATATCATATGTTTTGTTGTTCTTTTTTGTTCCTTATTTCTTTCTTTCTAATAACCGCTTGTATAGTTACGCTTTTCACTCTGTAAGCGGTTGAATTCCTCTTCCGCGCGCATCAATGCCTCTCGCTGACGTCGGATTTCGTCTTCCTTGTGCCGCATAAGTCGACCCACCTGTTCCTCCTCGCGCGCCTGTTGCTCCTCCTCCTCAATGGTTGCCTCACGATGGAGTCGTTCCACCTCACCATGTACACGCGCCAATTCCTCCTGCAGCTCCCGCTCGCGTCGACGCTGCTCCTCCAGCCGCATCCTTGTAGGGGTGACGCCGGAGGTGCTATTCTTGATGGACCCAACGGAGGAGTCATGGGCGAGGGATGTGTGCTGGAGGGCGCCGGAGCCTTTGTACGGGGAGTTCCCAACGGAGTGCACCGCCGACGCCGCGCGACTCTGTGATGGGGGACAAGGGGGTGGGAGGTCCTTTTGCACATCCATGTGGAATGAGCTTTGCGGTTGGAATACATACAGTTGATCGTACTCATGCAACTGTGTAGGGGAGACCAAGTCTACCCAGTTCATGAGTACATCATCATATATTTGAATGCGGGCAATGGTAAAACCTGTCGGCGGAACTCCAGTTGGACGCCGTTGATTCTCTTCAGATCCAAATACCGATACAATCTTGCGCTGAAGGTCAGTGATGGTCGGCATGGAGGGAAAAGTAAGCTCAAGATTCACCTTCTCGCCGTAGACATCAGCGCAAACAAGAAGAGTGTACATTGATTGGTAACGTTAAGGTTTGTCTAAGTGTGGAGGGAGAGGTATATCGCTACAATTGACAGTTCCTAACTACGAAAAATAAACAAAAAAATAATAACAATAATAGTCCCTCTAATAACGCAATAGTTGTAAACAATAACAAGATAGAGTATTCAAGAAAGGGGGAGAGGAAAAAAAAAAAAACCGAAAGAGAGGGAAAATAATAAAGGAAAATAAATATAAGCGATATGTAATAACACATGCAAACAAAAACAACAATAATACTTAAAGCGATAATCTAACTCACTGAATTTTAATTTCTGTTATATTTTTCGCCAAAACCACAACAAATATGATTTTCAAAGAGAAGAAACATTCACCAAACTTTTTTTTTTTTTATTTTGCTTAAACTTTTTTTTTCTTTTTTAATATTACCGCTACAGAGGAATGAGTCTATTTTGATTCTGTCTGAAGAGTTTTGCCAAAATGATAATTATTGCGTGAAGTGCAAGAACATCATCTCTTCGTACATCACCAATAGAGTTGTATTCCCTCTTCTCCGACGTTCCACGTGGGGGAATAACGCGCAGAATGGCTCCACGATCATCTCCGCGCACACCCAAAGCCTCTCCAATAGTTCGTACCTGATCACAACAGGTACGAAAGAGTTCATGTACTAGTCGATCCAAATCTGGTTCCAGTGGTGTGTCCACCGCAGAAAGACACGAATACAACCAAACTCCGTACCCTGCGGAATGGCTCATTACACCACTGTTTGCATCTTCAAAGTCGATGGGCATAAGATAACGCAGAAACCACAAAAGTGAAACGATACCATCGTCAGTGTCGGATACACACACTGGTTTGAGACGGTTGTAAAGGTCCATTGGTACAGCGTTATCGGTTTCTTTGACATCTTCCTCTCTCCCTTTTACTTCATCGTTCGAAGTATCAAAATCGTCAACCTCCTCACCTGATTCATCTTCGTATTCATCAAATTCCATGTCTTGTGCATTCCCTTTATACACAGAAGAGAATTTATGAGAAGGATTTTTTACACCAATTTTGTACCCACGCAGTAGTCGAGACACAACTGAACTGAAAAGGGCCGCCGTACATGCACTATCCACCCACACAAACAAAGAAAGAGTCGGCATGTTACCTTGTTCAGGACCATTTTGACACAAGTAGTTACTCCATTCATGTTGAACAGGACTACACAGCACGTTTGTTTGTGGTTTGCTGTTGTGTAACCATTCCACAGCATGACGCACGCGTTTCTTACTACGAAAAGCATCTATGGATGTGAGTTCCGACAGGGCGAAACGCAACTCTCTCCAATTCCAATTTACGTTATCACTTCGTGAATCACCATTCGATTCAGCAGCGGTGTATTGCAGCACATCTTCAACACCCGCTCGAAGAGAGAGTAACCGTTCACGCGCAGATTTTATTCGTCCAACAGCCATCTCCACATATTCCGACGGCGGCGAAAGAGCGGCATCGATAGTGGCATTCTTCAACGTGCTCCCAGGGAACCACTTCTCCATGAGAGTCATCTTTTTTGGCGCCGTCTGTTGGTTACCAGCCTCGACCGTGGCAGTTAAGGACGCATACAGAGAATTGTGAACTTCTTTCGGAGGTGGACTAACAGAGGGCATCACAGGTGTCGCACTCTTGGTGTTACCATGATTAACAGTAAGATTTTCTTCCTCATCACTGTCGTCGTTTTTTCTGCGTTTTTTCATTGGTAATCGCATAGGGGTGCCTTCGGTGTCATCATTTGTACGTTCCTGTTCGTTTATTGAGACGTTCGATTGATATCTCACTTTCATGGTGGTCGAGTAGCCCCGAGCGAAATGCGTCCTTTGCATCCTCGAAGCTAAACGTAAATACTCCTCAGCACTGTCTCCCATGTTTTTATATTTTTTATTCCCAAAAAGTTTTCCACCCTCTTAAACCCTTTAATCCCGACTCCCGTGTGTCTTTCACAGAAACTATATTACCTATTTTTGGATATTCAAATTTGGTTGGAAATAACATGATGAAAAAAAAGCAAAAAATATATATATAAATACATATATAAACTTATGTATTGTGTCAATTTAAAAACGAAGTATTACACCAACATGGACGCCAGAGAGTACCTTCTAAACTAATTAAAAGTCACAAGAAATATATAAAAAAATTTCCGACAAAGCATCATCGAAAAAAAAAATTTTTTTTTTTCTTTTTGGCTTACATTTTCTTTTTTTTCCCTCCTAATTTCCTTTTCCAGAAAGTTGCAGTTGAAATAAGGACAAAGAATCAATCCTGAAACAACTAGTCACAAAAGTAACACGAGTAGGAGTTTACATTATCCTCGCCTCACATCTCATCCCTTCCGTGATGACAAACGGTTTCCGCTCTCAGCGGCTTGATCTCGATCAATGTATGTTCTTTTGATTTCTGTAGGAATAATATACTTTTCATACAATTTCTTTTCCTTGTCCTTTTCTCGTTGAATGCCGCCATTATACATATGTTCCACAAATTCTTTCAGTGGAATGGGTGGCGTACTTTTAGTAGACTTGAAAAGAAAACGCTCTTCTGATTTTGCACGTGAAAGTTTGCGTTGCTCAATACATTCGTCGTACAGACGTTTCACGGCATCATCTATTTCAGATGGTTGACAAACTGTAGATACCAGACCAATTTCTTTTTCTCGTCGCTCTTCTGCAGCTCTAAGAGCCTCTTCGCGTCGTTGACGATATTGGTTATAGACTCGTTCAGTTACTTGATCAATTTCTTCCTTCGACAACTTCTTTGACGGACAAATTGGAAAAGGATCATTTATAGGTCGACGCTCAGGACGAAAAGTTAGACGCTTAATTTGCTTTTGAATTTCTTCGTCAGTTAGACGTGGCGACTGATATTCTCCCACATCTGCCATAATCAATTACACAGAGAGATCCTAGCGACAGAAACTACGAAAACAAAACAAAACAAAAGAAGAACTCTACAACAGTACTTTAAAAAAGAGAGAAAAAAGGAAGTTAAAGTGCGATATTCAAAAAAGATGGCTAGTACAAACACGTAGGTATCACAAATACAAAGCCAAAAGAAAAGCACAACAAACCCTACACATACACCATAAAATTATTTTTAAAAAATGATAGCACCAAAGTTGCCTGGCTAAAAAAAAAAAACGAAAATCTCCTACCCCAAAAAAAGTTTAACCAAAAAATAAAAAAAGAGGAAATCAAAAAAAAATTTTGGATGGCAAAGAAGAAAAGATGAATTACATAAGAAAAAAAAAAAAAATACGTTCATTTACGAAAAATAAATAAACTAATCGCAAAAGAAAAAAAGAATTTATTTGTCCTCTGCGCAACAGTATTTGCCCAGTTGAGCGAGGGAATTCATGCGTGAGCGGTGCATATATACACGACGGGCTGCAGCCACATTACTTTGATTTCCAGCCCACGTCTTGTACGCCGCGGCAGTGAGAGCACGTCCATATGAAAAACTCAATCGCCATGGACGAGGCAATAAGCAGCAATTCATCGCGTTCAGGTACTCCGCCGACTGATAATCACTGAGGCCGCCGGACAGGAACATAACACCGGGAAGTGCTGCAGGGATAACTCGAGACAAAGTCATGACAGTGTAGCGCGCCACTTCTTCAGGACTCACTTTGATGCCCGAGTCACCACCAGGAACAACCATACTTGCCTTCATCACGCAGCCCTCCCAGATCACGCCGTGGCGGTGCAGCGCAGAGACCATGACAGCCCAAACATGCTGCGACACACGCTGGCAACTCTCAATGTCATGGTTCCCCTCAAGCATGACTTCGGGCTCCAAAATAGGAACGAGACCATGTTTCTGCGAAAGAATGGCATAACGCGCCTGAGTTTCCGCGTTGAAGCGGACCGCTGCCTCCGACACGGTGCCGTTCTGGATCTTGTACACATTGCGCCACTTGCAGAAGCGGCAGCCCATGTCGTAGTACTTCTTCGCACGGGTGCCATAGCCGTCAAGGCCCTCCGTCATCTGCTCGCCCTCGGCGCCTTCAATGAGCGGGTGGAGGCCCATGTCCGTCTTAACACCAGCAACGACACCTTTACGAGTCAGGAGTCTTGCAAAGGTTTCACCTGTGCTACATTTTTGATATATAGTCTCGTCGTGTAGGATGACACCGCTGGTGTACTGCTCCATACCCTCGCATTCCAAAACAACGGACCGCAGCTGACGTCGATGATCCGAAGTATTTGATAGACCAAACGGTTTAAACATTGCTTCACACTGTTCAAACGTCTCGTCCACAGCGAGCAGACCCTTACCGGGTGCAGTCATCTTCTTGGCGGTCGCGATCAGCTCCGCCTCGTACGGCGTGCGCAGGCGGTTGTACGCGGGGATCTGCGTCTGGAGAACCTCAACACGGCTGGGCATGATGGATACTTGCTTGTTTTGGGTTATTCTTAGTTAGTGAGTGCTAGCTCTCTTTTTGATTCCGCGAAGCAAAGACATGCACAAGATACACGCACGAGTCGTTGAGTGGGACAGAGGGAGGAGAAGCAATAAGGAAGGAAGTGATCAGTAAAGAAAGGGTATCAGGAAGAAAACACGAGGGGTTCCGCCGACCCTCTGAGGAGTGGGTGGGGGATACAAGAATGAAAGAAGAGCAAAAAAGACACACACGCCCATGAGACACATAGACTAGGTTAAGAAGTTCCACGTGATCGGTCGTCTTGGCGCGGCGTACCGAAAACCGGACCTTTGAAGGACCACAACACAGTGTGGCCGCACGTTTGCTGATAGATTTCGAGTTAATTAATTTCATACATTTTTCCTTTTGTTGAAAAAAAAACTCCCTATTGGTTACTTTTCCCCATGTTTAAGTGGCGCCATTTAGCAGAGCAGCCTTTGAGAAAAAGATGCGGGTGTAGGTGTTTGGGCGTGGATAGTAGCAGTAGCAGTAGTAATAGTAGTAGTAGCAACTCTCGTGGAAGTCGTGATGTTTGCTACGTGCCCCCTTATCATCCCATACGCGGTCCGTCGGCGCGCTCAGTACGAGTTGCCAGCGACGTAGAGGGACTTTGATTCCTTGTCATCGTCCTCGCGGCGGTACTTGCCGAGCTGGGCAAGGGAATTCATGCGCGCACGGTGCATGAAGGCGCGGCGTCCAGCAGCCACGTTCGCCTCCTTGCCGCCCCACGCCTTGAGGGCGCTGGACTGAAGAGCACGGGCGTACGAGAAGGTGAGACGCCACGGGCGGGGGAGCGGGCTGCGGTTCATCGCGTTCAGGTACTCCGACGCCTGGACCTCGCTGAGGCCGCCGGACAGGAACGTGACGCCGGGGAGCGCCGGTGGGAGGACGCGGGCGAGCGTCGACACGGTGTAGCGCGCCGCCTCCTCCGGGGTCGCCTTGACGCCCGAGTCGGCGCCGGGCACCACCATGTTCGGCTTCAGCAGGCAGCCCTCCCAGATCACGCCGTGGCGGTGCAGCGCCGAGACCACCTCGGACCAGACGTGCTGCGACACGCGCTGCGAGGTCTCAATGTTGTGGGTGCCGTCGATCATCACCTCCGGCTCAACGATCGGCACGAGGCCGTTCATCTGCGAGAGAATGGCGTAGCGGGCGAGTGTTTCCGCGTTGAAGCGGACCGCTGCCTCCGACACGGTGCCGTTCTGGATCTTGTACACATTGCGCCACTTGCAGAAGCGGCAGCCCATGTCGTAGTACTTCTTCGCACGGGTGCCATAGCCGTCAAGGCCCTCCGTCATCTGCTCGCCCTCGGCGCCTTCAATGAGCGGGTGGAGGCCCATGTCCGTCTTGATGCCGGGCACCACGCCTTTGCGGCGCAGGAACGCCGGAAACGTCTCACCGCTGGTGGCCTTCTGGAACACTGTCTCGTCGTGCAGAATAACACCGCTGATGTACTGCTCCATGCCCTCGCACTCGAGCATGAGGGCACGGTACTGACGGCGGTGCTCCTCCGTGTTGGAGAGGCCCAGCGGCTGGAATCGCTTCGTGCACGAGCCGATCGACTCGTCCGCGGCGAGCAGACCCTTACCGGGTGCAGTCATCTTCTTGGCGGTCGCGATCAGCTCCGCCTCGTACGGCGTGCGCAGGCGGTTGTACGCGGGGATCTGCGTCTGGAGAACCTCAACACGGCTGGGCATGATGGATACTTGCTTGTTTTGGGTTGTTATTACCTATCGACTCTCACGAACAAAAGAGTGGGAGGTTAAAACAAAAAAGAAAAAACAATGAAAAGTTAGTATTTTCTGCTTACTGTGGCTGTAATACTTTATGAAGACTCTACGAAGTTTTGATTATAAAAGGAACAATCATGATCGCGTTTATTTTTTTTATTTTTTGGTTTGTGATTACTTAAAAAGAAGAGAAAAATAATGCATTAAAAAATCAATCGAATGGAGTGTTTATTGCGGATGTGGACTATTCTTCGTCATTGCCGCCCCCACCCGCTGCAGCCTTCTTTGCCGCCTTGGCCTTCATGCGCTTTACACGTCCCGAGCGTCCGTTTCCGAATGGCGAGACATCCGCAAAGGCGATGTGATGTTCCGAGCTGACGCGCACAATAAAGGACGGAATCGTTACAATCTGTTTGGCGACCGCGATGTGGCGTTGTTGAATGAGGACGCGGGCGTGGTGCACGGACTTGGCAAGGCCATGCTTGAACACCACCGTCTGCAGGCGACGCTCGAGAATGTCGGGGACTGTCAAGGAGAGGACGTAATCGAGTTTGTCCTTGTCCTCATCGAGAAAGCCATACTCGTGGCAGCGGCGCATCATAGCGGAGCCCTCCAGAAGTCGACGCGGGTGGTTCTCGGGGAGCGTGAGCAAAAGACGGGCGGTACGGCGCATCTTGGAGAGTGTCATGTTGACGCGCCAAATCTCGCGCTTGCAGCGGAGGCCGTACTGTCCGCACAGCTTCATCTCGCGGTCGAGGCGTTCCTTTTCGAAGGGGCGGCGAGGCGCCTTCCACACGCGGTTGAAGTTGTTGTAGTTGCGCATACTTCACTCCTTTTTCTTTGGTGTTGTCAAGAGTGTAGAGCAAAAAAGGAGAAAGACAGAGGAAAAAAGTACGTATGTAAATGAAGGCAAGAACAAGAAAACTAAATGTAAACGGAGTTTCTAAGATTATCAGTGAAAGGATCATGGAGGAGAGAAAAAGCTTGTATTGAATGTTTATTATTGAATTTGATATAAAAAATGATTTTTAAATTATTATTTTTTTGTTTTGTTTTCCGTCTGTGCAATAGCAATGTGCCCAAAGGAATTTTATTGTATCTGGTGCCATACACCGCACATTGGTTATGGTGTGGCCCAACCATGATGATAAAGGGCACGATGGGGATAATGAGCGTAGCTTTAAGAAATCTATCATTGTAATTGTGCAAAACCCGAAAAATAAAAGCAACCACACGATCAAAAAACAAACACAACAGCAATCAAAATGCACGCAAAGAAAAATAAAAATAAACAATATTAGCCATACATGTGCATATACATAAACATACATATATATATATATATATATGTATGTGTGCACCTATAAAAGGAAGAAGAAAGTATACTGCGTCTGCGTGCACGTGCGAGATAAAAAGAATCAAAGAAACGCCTTGATGTCACGAATCATTCTTGATTCATTAACACTTATCGCTTTTGCTTGAAATTATGTATATAAAAAAAACGCTTTTATTCTTTTTTTCTCCTTGTCTTTTACTAATTTCATTTCCTCGCTTTCGCTTTTAGTGTTTCCCCCCTACTACTTAATTTTTTTTTTTTTTGTAAAAGTATATTAAGTATGCGATTCGCCATTTTACCTTTCTCTCGCACGCAGGCAGTATTTTTCTTACATTTCGAGTAATAATTCTTTCCTCTGCTGTGTGTATTTCAAAAAAAAGCTCTGCTACGCGTATATATATATATATATATATATATTGTTTGCTATGCTTTATGTGGCGTGGTGGCGGAGTACACTAAGTAGCAATGTACAATCAGGCTGCTGCTTGTTTTGTGTGCAGAGAGCCATAGCCGCCTCTCGGGTTGTTTCTGGGAGATCCCAACCTCGATTGGCTGCGAGCATAAATGCGACAACGGCGGCAAACTGTCCAACTGCACTTTGTAATCTAACATCGAGTTCCTCGAGATATCGAGCAACCCACGCGTGAAATTGCACCTCACGAATTCCACCGGCGCCGACTTCACGAATAAAGTGCGCCGCGGGAGTTCCAATAGGCGCAGCATGAATTACGCGCTCCACTATTTCATTTGCCATCACCTCACCCTCCGTCATCGCCTGCGCCTCTTCCTCCCTTGTTGCATTCCTTGCAGGCGTTACCGTTGAGGTGTTACTCATATCGCCACGCGATGTCGTCTCACGAAGCCATTGCACGATTCGGACAACGAGCGCACTGTTTCGCTCCAATGCGGCGAGGACAAACGCGTGGCTGGAGGCGCATCGCCGCACGCACTGCATTTGCACCTCGCTGAGCTCTCGCCATGACTGCTCCTCCAGCGTCCCCTCCGCCTCCCGCATTTGCGCGGCGCTGAGCCTCGTCCTCTCCGCCCGCCTTAGAAGCAGACAGAGGGTGGCGGGCTGCGCATCGAAGAGCAGCGCGTCGCCGAGGAGGAGCGTGGCCACCTCCCCCGGCTGCGTCCCGAGGCGCGGGAGCGGCGGGGGGGCGAAGGGCGGCCGGAGGAGAGAGGCGCTCCCGTCCCCACTCGGGGGGCGCCGGCAGAGCAGTTTTGGGGCGCCGCCGGCGCGACGGCCGTCCGCGGAGAGCGCGGCGTGCAGCGCGTGGAGTTCGCCCGGCAGTCCGCCGCCGGCGAGGGGGGGGAGGGCGGCGTCGAAGGCGCGCGCGGCGTCGGCTTCCGGCCACCGCACGCGCTGCTCGAACACGCGGCGGAGGTCGCCGTCGTCGAGGAGGGCGTCGAGGTGGGCGCGGGCGGAGCTGCACGGCGCGCTGTACGCCCGACGCGCGGCCTCGACACAGCGGAGGACGAGAAGCTTCACGCCGTGGAAGAGTGCCATCACGGCGCTCGCCGACGCCCCCTCGCTGGTCGACGCGTCCTTGTGGCGGGACGCTTTGAGGCGCCCCACCTCCGCATCGCGCAGCACCTCATTGACGCTCTTGAGGAGAAGCAGCGCGACCTGACTGCGCAGCGCGTGCAGCTGCAAGACGTCCGTCCGCGTCGGGGCGGCCGCCACCGGGGCCGATGAGGGAACCGACGAGTCGAGGGACGTGTTGAGGGAGGACGGCGTCGTCACATCGGGCACCGGGGCATCGGCGAAGCAGTCGGGGAAGAGGAGAACGGGAAGCGCAAAAGGCTCAAAGCAGCCCGACTCGGCGAGGATGGTGTGGCGCGGGAGGTAATCGCCCACTGTGCGGCGCAATGACGGGGCGAAAAAGCCCTCCGCGATCAGTGAGGAGAGCTTTTGGAGGTCCAATGGGGAGGGGAGGAGAACACCACCGCAGCGGTCCAACTCATCGGTAAAGACGCCTACAACACCGCCGGTGAGGGCAATCTTGACGATGTCAGACGGGGGGCGAGAAGTGTTCTCTACATGCGTGAGCACCTGTAGAAGTGCTCTGTGGTCTGCAAGACTATTCGCCTTCAATGCCATCACGAAACAACACAGAAAAACACCAACACACTCTAAATATATATATATATATATAAATATATATATATATATATATATATATAAATGTATTTATATATATGTGTGTGCGTTTAACTTCGTTTGTAGTATTTCTTTGAGATTTATTTTGTACTCAAGTTGGTAAAACGAATGCGTATGAGTTCAAATGATAAGACTCACACTGAGATAGAAAGAGAATGAAAGAGAGACAGAAAGCAAGAGATAAAAAACAAATGACGCAATGTAAAGCACACTAAAAACTGTGCTCCAAATTCTAAAAGATCTATTTTACACCTTCTTTTTTTTTTTTTGTTGAAAGCTTTAACCCTTCCTTTTCTTTAAATATTATTATTGTTTGTTTGTGTGTGTGTATCTTTTGCAATAGCAAAAAGAAAGAAAAAAAAACCACAACAATACAATACCAGATGAGATACGTTACCTTTTTTTTCCTTTTTTTGTTGTTGCTAAAAAGTAAAATGAGCAAAAATCAAAAGAAAAAAAAAATAAATAAGAAAAACAATACCAAAAATAAACCATTTCACTAACATTTCAAGTAAAAAGACAAAAGACACAAACACAAGAAAAAAACACAATAAAAAAAAATCATAATAATAATAATAATAATAGTCATAAAAACAATCTATAAAACCTCCACTGCCCACCACTATTTCCTTCTTTTCTCGTCATCCTCACCCAACGCAACCGCAAACAAACAACACAAGCATCCCACGCATCCGCACAACACTCTTCACGGAGTTATCCTATTCCCTCCTCCCTACCCTTTTCCCTCACCTCCCATTGGTGTCATGAGGGTTTTTGCCATCTCCTCAAACACCGCCTCGATGCGCCGCTGTTTCGCACTTGGCAGGTCCTCGACCCCCACCCCCGGCGGCGGGAGCTCGCGGTGGTCGAAGAGCGCCGCCTCCTCCTCCATGATCTGCTCGAGCGCGGCGCACTCCTTCCCAAAGTACGGCCGCAGCGGCAGCGCGTGGCGCGTCGGGAGGATCCCCCGCACCCGCTCCCACCGCCGCCGCAAAAGCGCCGCGACGGAGAGACCGCAGCGCGCGCAGTCCGCCCGCAGCGCGTCGCGGTGCGCCGGGAGGTGCCGACACGCCGCCGCGTACACCGGACCCGCCGCGACGCCGCTCTCGTCCGCCTCCCCCCCCCCGTCCGCGGCGGCGACGACCGCCTGCAGCGCCCTCTGCGCCCCGAAGCGGACGGCGAAGTCGCAGAGCGCCGCCGCCGCCGCGTCCGCCCCGCCCCCCCGCAGCCCGCGCCACGCGCCGCCGGCGAGCGCGTCCACCGCCGTCTCCCCCCCGCGCGCGGCGAAGAGGGCGCGGTTGCACAGCACGAGCGCGTCCCCCCGCCGCATGCGCCAGCGCCGGGGAGGGGACGGGCCGGACGGGCGGTCGGCGCTGAGCGGGACAACGGCGCCGTCCCCGCCGCGCACCCCAAACACGCGCGCGTCGCCCACGTGGGAGACGACGGCGTCCAACGCGAAGGGCGATCCGTCGCCGGTGTCGGGGGACACGGCGGCGGCGAACCACACGCCCGTCCAGCGGGGCGGCGCGGCGTCCGGCGGGGGGCGCGCGGCGAGAAGGGCGTACTGCTGCATGTCCCAATCCGACACGAGGCGCGGGGGGGGGGCGGCGGAGGCGCGGTGCAGCGCCAACCCCCGGGCGCGCACGCAGCGCACAAGAGGGAGCATCGGGTCCCCCCGCCACTCGCGGCAGAGCGCGGCGAAGGCGTCGGGGTGCACACAGTGCGCGTGGAGGAGGCGGGAAAGGGAGTGGGACACGCACGCGCCACTGTGGCGGTCCGTGTCGCCCTCAAAGAGTCCCGCCGCGGCGATGTCGTAGAGGAAGGGCACCGTGTTTGGGGAAACAATGGGGTCGCGGTTGCGTGTGTTGTGGAGGGCAAAGGAACTCATCGTGTCCCGGGTGGCGCAGTTCATCATTTCACACACACCTATACGCATAAAAGGGGTGGACAGAAGTCGCATTTTCTTGTGCTGCAGGGGGAAAGAACTCAACATTTTTTCAACAGACATCTCTGTACCTAAATATATATATGTATATATATATATATATGTTAATTCCGATAGAGGAGTGGATGTTATGGGTGGGAAAGATGACGCAGGAATCTAAAAACCCACACCTTCAATAACACAAACATAAAAGTATAAATTGTATATATGTATTCGTTCAGAGAGAAAAAAAAAAACAAAAAAATCATGAATTAAAGAAAGTTTGACGCATGTGATCAAAAATGGAAGAGCAAAAAGGCATATACACACACACAAAAAAAAAAAGGAATTAGGAAATATTTAAGAGTATCCCCACTCTCGAAGAAATCGTCTTTTGGTCCGCATATATATATATACATATATATATATACGTGTATCGTATGTGCTTTCATTACAATTCTAATAATAAACGACAACCAAAAAGAAAAAAAGGTTACCTCAGAAGAGATAACCCTTGTGCAATAAATTTAAAAAAACGATCTGCAAAAAATTTCCCATCAAAAAGAAGCAAACAAAAATTAAAAATTTAACTTTATCTACTTCAGCATTTATTCCCAGATAGTTACATAAATATAAATTCGAATTTAATAATTTGGCTGCGCCAATCGTGATAAAAAGTCTCTCATTACTGTACATAGTAATAAAAAAAAATGACTAACTACGGACTTGCAAAAAAACACAAACATCATTGTCATCTCATCACTTCCATTTGAACAACCATAAGAGCAAGGGGAAACGTACCAAACACATCAAAGCAGCGAAAAGAAAAGGAAATGAAGGAACACACACACACACACACACAGACATATATATATATAAATATATAACAACAACCGGACTCATACATACATACATAGATACATACATACATAGGAACATACGCCTTTTGTAAGTATATCATTCAAGATAACTTCACTGTTTCATTCAACCATCAAGTGGTGGTCACTTCAAAAAAAAAAAAAAACTCAACCAAACCACTGATTCAATTAGGGAGCTATTACTATTAGTGCACATTAGTTTTTGTGTGTGAAGAGGTGTCATTCCGACTTAACCTTGCTCTTTTTATTATTATTTACTCTTCCTTCCATTTTTTTTTTCTTGCTCGTCTTTGCAAAGACAAACTAGCACTTTCATTCCTGTTCTTCTCTTTCGAGAAAATTATCTTTTCTCATCATTATTTTTTCTTTGTTACGTTCCATTATATATATCTATATGTATATATATATATATATATATATATATATATATACATAGATATATATAGTATCTTCACACTTCCACTCTCTCTTTTGGTTTTTTTTTTATAGGATACTCGGGAAGAACATTCTGTGCTTTTCCGCCGTGACTTCCCGCAGAAGCCTCTCCTCCACCGCCAACGCGCGGGCGACCTCGGTGTCGACGTTTGTGTTCCTATACACCCGACCGCTAGGGGTGAGGCTTGGGATGCGGAGGGGGGGGAGCCGCTCCGCCGGGATGCCGCGCATCACTCCCCGGTGCTCCGCCCCCTCCCGCTCCGCGCGTCGGGCGAAGCCGTCCATGACGCAGCGCCGCTCCTTTCGCTGAACCCGCGCGAGGGCGGTCGTGCCGTGCTGTTTGGCGCGGCGGCGGTCGGCGCGCTGCTGGGAGAGGAAATCCCCCACCTCGGCGCCGCGAAGGCGACGGCGGAAACGCTCCTCGCGCCGCATGAGCTCCGCGCGCTGCCGCCACTCCCCCCACTGCAGCTCCCACCACACATGCAGCGGAGACGGGGGGCGGGGGAGGAGAATCGTTACGGATTTGAAGATTAGTGGGGTGAATGGGGAGATGTTGCACTCCGTCGCGTAGAGGAGGTCGTTGCGGCATGGGGAGACGAGGATTTTCTGGCGCGACTCGTGAATGTGGCTCGAGACGAGAAAGGCGTTGTGGCTGGACGCCTTCCGTGGCATGCCGCGCCATGAGGAGACCAGAGAGTTCGGCTCGGTGCTGTTAAACTCGAATTCATCCGTGCTTTTCTCCTGCATGAGATAATCAATTTTGTCCTCTAATTTGGTAATCGATGCGCGAAGCATAACTTCCTTCTGCCTCTTAATCTCTGCAAAGTAGGTCGTCTCATTACCATTTGCGTTTTCAGAGCTACTCTCACGTCGTGATGAAAAGAAAACCTTTTTGCGGTGCACATTACTCGCCTGACCCCATTCATTCGTTACACTGGAGGTGGAGACACTATCCCCAAATGCACTGCTATACGGCGTAGCGTATCTCGGTGTGTTCGAGATGAGTTCATTGACAGAGGGATAAGTCACATAACGCTCCATGAAAATAATGGGACGACTTATGTGGGAACCATTTTTTGCTCTTGGAGCTCCCATAATCAAAATGACCATTCGTGAATCTTTTTTGTTCACTTTTTTTTTTTTTTCGTATTAAATTGACGTTTAGATCTCCTAAAAAAAAGAAAAAAAAAACTCAACTGGAATTTAGGTGATGCCTCCAGCTTCTTCAGATATCATCAAAAAAGAAAAAGAAAAAAAAAAGATAAGTATTTTTCCAAATAAATGTTATAAAAATCATGAATAGATCAATAAATAAATGTATACATGTGCATATTATGCAACAATGGGCATCAACATCTAAAAATATCATATTCGTTTCAATTGATCCAACAGAGAAATATAGATCAAAAACAAGAAGGCACGAAAAAATTAACATCCAATCTAGCGCTAAAGTCGCCAAAATGAGGTGGTGTTGGTAAAAAGACAAAGAACAACAACAACAACAAAATTTGGACATGAATGCAGAAAGTTTTTTTTTTCCTCCTTTTTTTTTTCCTTTCATTGTATTTCCTTATGGATGCTTGTATGTGAAAAAGCTTCATCACCGCCGCATGCCAGCCCGCATACCGTAGTAGCTGTAGATGGGCTTTGATGGGAGATAGCAGTCCATGACAGAGCCAACCAATCCCACCGCAACCCCATCCCAAAAAGACGGAGGACGTCGTTCTGTCCCTATCGATAATACACCTGCCGTTCCGCCTCGTTTAATTTCTGAGAGAAGGGAGTCAGTGAGGCTTCGCCCATCCGCTGTATCTATCAGCCCATTGAGTAAAGTTGTGGACGCTTTGGAAGATCCACTTGCCTCTTCAACAAGACGTTCTACCTCACCACGAGCATCCGGGTTTGCCGAGCGCATCTCCTGGAGCAATTGAAACCCAATATCATCTGCAACAAATTCCCGGTAACGATAATTGGCGAGAATGCATTTAATGCTTTTCATAACTGTCGTGAGTCCAAACGCCACACAGCCAATTGTGAAGAGTGGACGATAACGCAGCCCCCGCGAGATTGTCCAGCCATTGTCGCGCAGGTGTTTTGGAACCATCAAATCCACCTCATGGTGTTCCTCGCGCAGATTTCTAAAGGTTCTTCGAGTCATCCATGCGGTAAACATTCCCCCACAGGCAGATCCTTTACGGCCACCATCAAAGAAGTCCGGACCAAAGGCGCAGAGAATGGCATCATCCTCTCGCTGAAGATGGTACGCAACGGTAGCATCTCGAACTTGCCGCATCGCGTAAGCGCGACCTTAACGTAAGTAGAAAAAAAAAAAAAATAATAATAATAATAAAGAAAAAGAAAAAAAAATTAAACACACACACGCTACAAAGTATCCAGGGAAACAAAAAAAGCACTAAATTCTGGTGAGTACATTAACATCTACAGAAAGTCATAGCAACATGAATAAAATAAAATAATGATACATATACATCTAAGTAATAAAGGATAAGACACCTTGTAAAGTTCATCTGCTCCTTTCGACAAAACCAGTTGCTCTCACTTCCTCAAAGGTTAAAAAAGATAAACAAGAACAGCAATGACATTCTTTTAAAAAACGTATTTCATCTTCCCCGCAACCTTCATTGTCATGACTTCTATTTGATTCTCATACTGACCAAAGTCAGTCGACAAAAACCACATAAGCCCATTAAGTTCCACAAAGGGAGTGTTTTTTTTTTCGCTTTTGTAAATTTTTCACTCTTTTTTTCTTTCAGCTCTTCGTGTTGTCGTATTGGGTACAGCACGAAAGCAAAATTCAGATGATTAAAATGAGCGAGCTGTTCAACTATTTACGATCAAACTTAAAGCTATGAGAATTTTCGTTTTTCATTCCTTTTATTTTCACTAATATTATTATTCTTTTCTTCTTTTTTGCACAATTAGTTTCTTTCTTCAGGTGAAAAAAAGACAAGACAAAATAACCAATTGACTTCATCGAGGCATATCAAAGAATAATCAATCTATACATCACCATCAAAGCAAATTCAACAGAGCTCGCTCATATTAAAAACAACTTTTTGTTCTTTTGTTGTTTTTGTAGGTAAGAATACAATAAAAAATGAAATTCATACGCTCGCAACGTAGTAAAGTAATCAAAAAAAAAAGCAGTGCTGCGTAGCAATATTAGACTCATTTTCACACCTTCTTTCGTTACACTCCTTGGAAAAGAAACCAAAAAACAAAGGAAGTGCATAAGTTTATGCACATATAAGTATGCGTAATCAACAATATTGAAGAAAGATCAAGGAGAAAACAGAAAACAAAAAAAAAACCCTTTTATAGTACGTAAAATATAAATAAAAAGTGTTAAACATCAGGTTTTTTAATCCACATTTCCATATATATATCCTCATAAGGAGCGAGTACTAGCGGTGCGTGAAAAAATGAGCGGTATAAAATATATCCATGTGGCCTCAGAAACGAATCTTTTATAAGATTTACCGTATTACGGTAGATCAAAAAAACATCCGGATACATTGCTGTTTTTGGAACAACAGTTTTTGTAAGTTCATCTGCTTTTTTTATTTCCTCTGCATCACTCATGTTGAAGGTGTGCACTCCATCAAACTTCCACATCACGTAGTCTTTTGGATAGCGAGAGAAAATAACATCTTCCGTGAGTTTTCGTTCGTTTGTCACATCGTCAAAGGTAAGGGAACAATCAATCATATCCAAATGATCCACTTTATTGTGAATAAAGCTATATCCTGGAGTTGTATAGCATGTAGATAAAACATGAAGACGTCCAATTTTGGGACCATTACGTATCTCTGCCATGGCATCAAGTGGAGCACGACGGTAGAGACCACACACTACAAGAAAAACAAGAATATGAAGTACAATACCAAAAATGTGAATGCGACGAATAAATTTGGATGTACCAAAGGCTCGAGCCAGTGTGAGACCTTCCAGGACGAAAAAGAATGGAAGTAGTGAGAAGACAAAACGCATCTCCTTGTGCGCTATCGTCGAAAGAAAGAGTAAAGCGCAGATAATGCTCATTCCCAGGCGCCATAAAATATTTCTTGTCGCTATATTTACATGGCGAGAAAAGAGTAAAAATGACGTATTCACCAAAAAAAAAACCTGAGGCCCCAAAATTACAGGAAGAAAGACCAAAACATATGCATACCATGTATGTACGCCGTAAAATGAGCTCACATTCTTCAGAATATTGAATCGGAAAAATTCGATATACGTAATGACCCATCTCTTAAATAGTAAGTAATCCAACACCATACAAAAACCTTGCACGATGAATCCAATGACTATTCCTCCAAAGGAAATGTATATCAATCCACGAAAAATGCCCCGTTGACGAATGGATTGGGCAATGTGACCAAAAATGAGAGGAAACAGAGTAATAGCACTCGTTACACGAACACCACAGGCTACACCACTCCACCACAAGTAAGAAATATAACCACGTTGTTGTACAGCTAAAATAACAAAAAGGGCCTCCACCACATTACTATACGCACGCGAACCCGAAAACGTCATGTACCAATTCGTCAAAGAAAGGAGAAGGGCAAAAGAGGCAACTGAATAGGTATTTGACTTATGTTCAACGACTCCATCGGAATCGATAGCTTCTTCATGTGAATTATCATTCGAAACTTCTTTACTTTTTGCACGAGGAGATATTGGTGAATTTCTTGGCGATCTGCACCTCATTTTCCTTTCCTGCGCCGGTCCCAAGCTCTCCCTACCAGGAGTCACACTACGCTTACCAAGAGACGCATTTCTGGCTCCCCCATTCTGCAGCCGTCTAGGAGTCTTAACAGGTATCAAAGGTGAGGAATCACAGATGACAACGGGCTCAATCTCCAAACCCTTCTCCATCTCCTCATCCAGGCATGCTCCCATTCGATAGACACATGCATCGATGGAGGAAAGGATCAAAGCCTGTAGCACCTGTTGCACAAACCATATCGACCAAGCCGTATCCATACCTGAAAGTTTTAAAATGTAAAACGGTACAGCGTAAATTAAAGGGAAAAAAATGGAGCGTATGGCTTCGTGCCATTCCCAGGAAAGATGTCCTTTTCCGAAGACAATGAAATATGCAACCTCCACACTTTGCCACCATGAGTCTGGAGACTCAATTGTTGCAACTGAGAGGCAAAGAAACAAACGACAAAAAAAAAGTAAAATGATGCTTTTCAAAGAAAGTCCTCGAAGTTGATTCTCTTTTTTGTCAAGCTGTGGTGATGAGGATCGTAGCTTCTTGTTGAGCACCACCGCTTCATTATTTTTTCTTGGTTGACTTAAAGTTCGACCATTACGCTTATACACGCTTTTAATTTCCTCAAATCTTTTTGCCTGCATACCCTAACCTTTACTATATCAAAAACAAAAAAAAATATGAAAAACAAAATAAAAACAAAACGTCAGCATCAAAAAGAACAAAGATAAACAAAAAAATCTGATATCATTTACATACAAAAAAAGAGCCAAGTATCTCTGCGCGACCATTCGCATAC
>JASANV010001348.1:0-26705 GCA_030849715.1 Trypanosoma mega | reverse complement strand
CACGACTCCCAATGGGCTATAAATGCAGCCCAGAAATCCCCCAGACTATTGCGAGGGCCTTGGCGGGCGACCCGGAAGTGGTAAAACCAGAGTCGCGGCCCCACGCGATTTGACAATTCACACGTGGATAGACAACATCCGCATTAGCGGCTCGTCCTATGCAGCGAAGCAATGGGCCAGAACCATTACGCAAAATTTGCGGCAGTGCGGAGCAACTCTGGGTGAGCGACGTATATGCACCCAGGAATANTGCACCCAGGAATATGACTTTATTGGGGTGCACTTCAATCATGCAACGCAGACGGTTTGCCTCAGTGACAAGACGATAAGACGGTTACAAGAGTCTCCGCCAATCGATGCACAATCGGTTGAAGAGTTGGAAAGCACGGTATCACGCATGATGTATGCGTCTGGGGTGCGCTGTGGATCGCTCTTTAAGTTCTATTTTTCATTAAAGATCGTGCGGCGACGCTTGTCGCGTCTTAACAGAGGCCTTGCGCGACCGCAAGGCGACGCCAACTTGCCACCAGCTGCGGCGGAATGCGGCCAGAAATGGTTAAAAACATTATAGAGAATGGGCCGGTACGCCCACCGGTCAAGACACCCAGCGCGGCCACGCTGGCCACAGATGCCTCCATGCAGGGATGGGGCGCATTATTATTCAAGGGCTCCGGTGGGATCTTGGCAGCAGGAGGGGCGTGGAAAATCGAGCCTCACATGATTTCGCAAGGAGAAGCGAGGGCAGTACTCTTGGCGTTGCGCGCTTTTAACGGAAACTACGGGACACCGTTGCATATTAGTTTGGGCAATGCCGCAGTCATGCGCATCATGGGCAAGGGCAACGCGCATTCAAAAGCACTTTTGCACGAAGTTGCTGCAAAAGATGGTCTCCTGAAAAAACATAGTGTTCAGGCCACGTGGGGCTACGTGAATTCAAAAAATAACCCCGCGGATGGAATTTCCCGAGGGCGCGCCATCACACGGGGGGACCTAACGAAGGGGTGGAACTTGCGAAGGGGAGCGCGGGAGGCGGCCTAAAGGCGCTTTCAGCACTTCCATTTCGTTAGTAATCATATAAATTTTTTAGAGAACGAAGCCAATAAAACTTCTTACGTGTTACGCGCTGATTGGTTGAGAGCTGATACTTTTCATATCAGCAAAACACAATAAATTATTTTCTTTCCTAACTTTTTCTTCTCTTCTTTTTTTTTAAGGATAGGAAGGTGGGTGCTATTCTCTTTTAATTTTTTTTTACTTGCTAGAGCTCCCGCGCCGCGTGCTTGTTCCAAAAAAAAAAATAGTAATAATAACAATAAAAATAAACACGTTTTATTGGCGGGGTTGTTTTGCATTTTTTCTTTGCGCGGCGGCCGGGGTGGCGTTCGTTCGTTCCGTGCGTGGGGCCGGTTTTCCCTTGAGGCAACGCCCGTTTTGCTGAGCCGCGCCAGTCTTAAGCGAGACGCGGTCCCACTGCCAAGCGCGAAACGGCAAGATACAAAAAGGAGTCCTGCAGAATTGTATTGCGACGTAAAATTATCCTTCTACCTCTGTGCTTAACCGGGAGACCGCGGCTCTCATAGCTCAGTCGGTTAGAGCGTGGGTCTAATAAGCCCAAGGTCACAGGTTCGACCCCTGTTGGGAGCACTTTTTCCTGCTACGCACCGTTTTTCTCCAACAGAAAGGAGCGACAAACGGTATTGAAAACACGATCGCTTAAGAGGGGGATCTTGCCTTTTATTATTAGGACTATTATTTTTATTTTCTTTTATAGTTTCATCATCCCCTCTCGCTTCGGCGGGCACTCGGTTCAATGAAAAAAGAAAAAGAAAAGGGCCGTTTACGGAGGAGGCGCACCCGTTCCTATTCTTCCACCGACTCAAAGTGCCCAAGAACCTTTAAAGCTACTCGGGACCTTGTCTCTACGGAATTAAACCGCAAAAAGAGTCTACAAAAAGTTGAACTTCCATTGTTTTGACGATGCAGCACGTGTGATGGAAGTATGGTTACGGTTGAGATAAAAAAAACAAAAAAAATATTATTACTGTTTTGATGTGAACTTCTGTTTTTGCACTCGCAAACGCGCGGGGCAAACTACGGGAAAAAATACCGCGTCTTATTTTTTGTATGTGTGTACTTTTCAACCATACGAACAACATATATATATATAATAGCAACAACACGGGGAAAAACAAAAACCCAGAGTGAAGAAATTCCCTTGTATGTGTGTGCCTTTTTTAGTTGGTATTAGGCGGGTGAGTGGGTATATCAAAACGAGGAAGGAAAAAAAGAAAACAGAGGAACAAAAAGGGGCAACATAAAAAAATAAATAAAAATGAATGAACATTCTGGAGGAAATACAAAAAGAGCAAAAAAAAAAAAACTGGTTATCCCGTCACCAGCGGCACCCCGCATCATTCACGAATCACAACCCTGTAATTACAAGTACACCGACATGCTGCAAAACGATTATTTTTTTTACTTTTACTATTGTTGTTGTTGTTCTTGCGTCCTCTGCCATCAGGAAAGCAGGTGCACCTCGGCGCGTCAGTTCTTGGAGGTAAGAAAGGCGGGATCGAAACACTTCAGATAGCGACTCTGTTGTACGAGCTGTGCGCCTCCGACGCTTGCCGTGAGAAGCGCGTGGCGTGGTGAAGAACTAGCGCAAGCATAAATGAGTCTTTTCATGAGTCCATTAAACAATCGGATGTCTCGTGGTTGACGACGTTGTGGCAAAAAAAAGTGTGTGTGAATTGATCGAAGTGGTGCTTCTTCGTAGAAAAGAACCCCACCCTCGTGGTGAGCCCCGCTACACCGAATAGTGAATTGCTTGGCTTCCTCTACAGGCCCACGATTTGATTGATGAAGACGCCAATACCCATAATTATGCTGTGCAGGAAGCTCATACAAAACGGAAGAAAATCTACTAGCTACGTCCTCCAGTGATGCTTGATCAAAAAACCTAGAGTGTCGCGTGGCGCGCCGCCATTCAAATAAAACAGAGGGATTATCTGTTATAAGAAATCCGCCATTATAACGACCGAAAAGGGCTTCATCCATCAAGCGGATTCGGTGTGGAGAGAGGGCCACATGGGTCCCAGGCGGAAGACGAGGTAACTCACCCAAGAGTACGACATCACAATCCAAAAACGCCGTCACAGAGGTCTTGAGGTTTCCTTTTTCTTGACTTCGTGCCATGGCATGCTCCATCAGGTGCGTTTTTTCCATCATAAAATCCACGTGTCTAGAGGAGTACCAAACACCCGGCTCCTGTTCCATCACCTCTCGGTTAACGGGATTGTACTGATCCAGACATGGGACCCACACTACATTTTCATCCTCACAAAAGCTGGTGAAAGCTTTGCTTGCTGTTTTCATTTTATCTCCTCTGTCACTTCGAATCATGTTGGATGTGCATCCCACCACCACGAACAGACTGGGGTGAAAGACTCTAATACAGCGAAGGAAAAGGCAGAGCTCCTCATCACACTCTGGTGTGCCCATGGTACAAACAGACGAGACAGCCTTTCCGTTACAATCAGATTCCGTATAGGGTGATGCAGGGGATCCCATTATCTCTTTTTTTTTTGTGTGTGTGATACTTGGGCTGTCATTTCCGTTAAACACAGGAGTGAGGTGGGAAAGCAAAGAGTAATGATGTTTGGCAAATGATAAAGATAACACAGAATAAGTACAGTGAAACCCCCCTTCCCCCCTCCCCCAACTCTCCAAAAAAAAAAAAAAATACTATGGCAAAAGTAACAACAACCACAAAGACGAGTAAACTATTACAAACATACATAGGGGAAAATGGATGCGATATTGACACGGAATTTTTTTTTTTCCTTTTATGGCGCCGGTCTTGTGTGATTCCTCATGACCTTGGCAAAACCAAAGCGTATGTCTTTCTCTGTGATACAAATCGTTGAACTGGAATGAGGAATTATCCTCTGCCCCAGCAAACCATCTGTGTCATCTCGTATGGAAGGCGCCACACTAAGACCCGCTTTATCATCATTTTTTTGATGCTGGGTAAACTGCTCTCGCAGTATTCGCCAATTGTTCACTTCCCCATTCGCCTCATCACGTAAACGTTTCATTCTACTAGAACAACACTGCACATTGGTAGGACCTGTTGATGTTGTTGTCGTTGCATCTTCTTGGGGCGTTAGTAGCATCCAAATACCCAACGCACCATATGCTTCTGTCCTATATGCACCAACTGGTCTCGACGCGCCACGTTTCTTCAAGTCACCGGATGAGTGTGAACGGCTTTCCTTTTTTCCCCTTACCGACCCCCCTGCAGTTTCCTGTTCCGCCGTCTCCAAGGTCTCGGCGAGGCCCAAGCGGTAGACCGCCGCCAATGAAGCCTCCACTAATGCCTCCACAATAGTGTCCGCCGCGTGCCGTACCCACGCAGCCTCCTCGCCGAGGTAATCCATCAACAAGAGAGTTGTGCGCTTCTTTACTTCATGTATAATGTGCTGAGCCGTCTCGCGACGCACGTGCTGCTGCAAGGCGTTGTCCCGGCGACCACCACAGGTGGGATGCACAGCTAAAGGCAATCGCACAAAGGAGTCCCAACTCCCTTTCATCCGACGCGGCACAGGTGCGAGGGACGGGAGAGGAAAAAGTTCCATTTGACTGCCACAAGCCACAAAATAGCTGTGCTCTCGCGCGTATTGTTCCACCACAAGTATGTTGCGTCGCGCGTTGATGGATGTGGAGGGGTTGCTAAGAAACGCCTCCCGCTCCTCCTCTGATTTGCGAAGCCACCAACAAACAAGCGCCATTGGGGGTGGAGCGGCGGCCACTACAGAGCCTTTTTCGCTACTAGATGCCATATCCAATTTTTTTTTTTTCTCTGACAACGCTCCAACGATCACCACGTGGCGCAACGAAAGAAATACGAAAAAAAAAGGTGCAAAAAAGGTAAACAAGTAAACCTTCCTCCCCCTTTTTTTGTTTTAGAGTGGGATGAGCTTGACGGGATAAAGAAGAATGAAACAAAGATAAATACATTTTTGTTCAGGAGGAATAAAACAAGTACACACAGATGGAATATATATATATATATATATATATATATATATATATGATTAAATAAGTGTAATTCAGATACCCAAGCCGAATCAAAATAACAAAAAAAAATCACATACAAACCATTTCCAATGTTTGAAGTTCATTCTTGTTGTGCATGTGCGTATTGTTTGTTTGTGGGCTCTTTTTTTTTTGTTGCTTTTTTTCTTCTTTAAATAAACTCTCCACGTCAATTAGGATGCCTAGCCGCTGCCTCTTCTTTGCACAGGGCAACTGAAGACGACTTGGACAGACAGAGGGTTTTTTTTCTTTTTTTTTTGGTGTATTCTGCTTGTTTCCCTCTATGCCAATACACCGCGCGGGTCCGCCCCTTCCGGCTTCTTTGTTTCCGCATCCTTCGCACCTCCACTCTGTTGGTCATGGCGCTGCGCAACCGTGACGCCGTGCTTGCGCGCGTACTCCTCCATCGCAGTTTGTTTCTCCGTGAGCATCTTATTGAGCTGATCAAGGGCCTCCTGAATGCCTTTGATGTTTTCGTCAATCTCTGGCCGGACATCTGCCACAGTGCGCTCAATTAAGGCACCTCCAATAAGACGGTGGCAGCGGCGGTCGCCATTAAGCGGAAGAAGCGCTTGGGCCACCAATTGGTGTTCGTGCAATTCATTCTCCAATTCTGAAATGCGGGAAACCATGGAAAGGCATTCCTGACGGAGCTGCTGATAGCGCTGCACAATGGCCTCCTCGGAAAGTGCAGTGGTACCGCTGTTGTTGTTGTTATTATTAGTAGCTGTATTGCTCGAAGCCATGACGAGATTTCTTCTTTCTTTTTCCCTTTCGTTCTTCTACCTCTCGTTCTCTCTCTCTCTATGTGTGTGTTTGTGTTCTTATTCATATCAGTTTATTATCATTATTACATAAACGTGGGTAAAATAGGATGTAAATTAAAGGGATAATAAAAAAAAATCAAGCAAAATTAGACACTACTGACAACAACAATAATAAAAAAAAAACAAGAAAAATTTAATGATATTTTTTGTAGTAATAGTCATGTCAACAATAATCATAAATGATCTGTGTATTTTCGTCTTTCACCGAGTTCACAGCGTCACCACTTTTTGCACCCCCAAGACCAAGAGCATCGACACATTCCATTTATCATCCTCATCCTCCCAATATATATATATATATATATATATATATATATATATTTATATATCTTTGGTTGACATACTTTCTTTTATTTACCCCCCATCATCCCCTTACCCACACGCACCGTTTATTGTGTCTTCGCAAGCCTAGCCGCAACACTCTCCTCCAGACGGCGTATCTTTGCGTCATTCCCCTGCATCTTCTCATTAGCCAGTTGTAGCAGTCGTCGCACATACGCATGTTGCCCCTTGACATAATTTACCCCATCCATCATAAGTGGGGTGTCCAGTCCATGCCCTGCGGCTTGTCGAATGGCACACATAATCTTTTTCCCTGGCGGGGTGACACCGCTGTTGCGAAATCCACTATCACTTGCGGCGGCGGAGAGGAGGCACTTTGCGCTCTCCATGGTTCGGCATTCAATGTGCATAACAAAAGGTTCCACCTTGAGCGAAACACAACCAAACCGAGGGAGCAGCAAATCTCCATCAGTAGCACCACAGAGACGACCATTTTGAACCCAAACCCCATCCAACTCTCCATCTGCTTCACTCCCGTCAGGTGGATTTGATAAGTCGGAGGTTTGATGCGTTAAATTTTCCCGTTGCAGTTCACCCTTAATATTGTTGCTATGATCACCGCAAAGGAGATGTACAACAGCTTCCGTCTCATCCATGGAAAGGGGTCCGTGCTTGACAACGAGCCAACCAAGCGCTTTCGCATCACCACGTTTCAGACCTCCTTTATCCTTATTGCTATTATTATTATTATCGTCGTTTCCATTGCTATTGGCGACAACCCCGCTGTGAAAGAGGGCAATGCGGCCGCTACAACTGCTCGTCGTTATGTAATCTCCGTGTGTGTTCAATATGTCCATTAACGGGAAGCACTTGCCATCCACCCCACCTTTGGGACTGTGATCGCACGCATTGCTCGCTAAATTGGACAGAACAATCTGTTTATGTGAAGTAAACTCTTTATCCCGTTGTTGTTGTTGCGACAAACCCGAATGGACAACATTAGATTTACTCTTCACATCAACACCACCTAATGCTTTCTTTGTTTTCCTCTCCTTGTGTTTGTTCTTTTTATTTCCCTCAACAGAGATGTTGTTTGGCGAGTGTGTCATACTTGACGCAGACGTCGTCGCCATTGTCTCTTTATCTGTCATATGTGAAACCTTTCTGGAACGTGTTTCAATGGGACTGCAAAAAAAAAAAAAAACTAGTATTAATGTGCGCACTTCTAGAAGGTAAAAAGGAAGAGAACGACGACGACGACAACAACAAAAACACACAAAACGATGAAATGTAAAAGAAAACAACAACAAAAAAGACATCATAAACAGCAAGAATAATACAAAACAAAGTAATTAATAACAACATAATAAGTACATCAACACAAGTAAAAAAAATAAAAGGGAGAAAAAAAAATAAAGGATCAGGAACAAAACGAAAAGCGATTGCTCGATTTGCGCATTCTAAGAAAAAAAAAGAGAATCAAACGAGGGGCAACAAAAACACACACGAAAAAAAAAAAAATAAATTCAAGGGGATTATTTGGTGTGCAAACTATTGGCATGATGTCATGTCAAGAGGACTCCAAGTGCAAGAAGCATATATATATATATATATATATACAACCCCCCCCCCCTCTAGAAAATAAATAGCAGCATCGAAACTCAGAAGTTCATAAGGAAAGTAGGAATAAAAAAAGACACACAACAAACATAGGACCAAAAACACACACACCCTCACCATTAAAAAAATTGAATGTGGGGTGAATAATACATACATATACATATGTATATATATATATATATATTCGAGGGGAATAGTGACGGAGATAGTTTAAAACAAGTTTCACAAATAGTATATGTTGATTAAGATGTTGCGTTACGAAAATCTTATAATCAATAAAAAGCCAAATAAAGTAAGCAAAAACACACACGCAAAAATATCCCCTTCTCTGTAGAAGTAGAACCAATGAAAGAAGCAATCTCAGGACATTCTTTTCTTTTTGCACTTCCCATATTATTTTCTTGCACTCAAATTGTTTTTGGCCATTCTTTTCGTAATTGTTTTTCGTATTTTAACAGTTTTTCACATTATTCTTCCTTTTTCTTTTCTTCTACATTTTCCTTTTTCTGTTTGTTGATCGAATATATATATACATATATATGCTCATGTTTGATCTTATTCACCTTATATCAAGGCGGAAACGCCTTTTTCAAAATTCATTCTTTTCTTCACTTCTTATTTTTTCTTCCCCACCATACTTATGTCTACAAAAAGAAAAAAACACACACACACAAAAAAAAACAACAACAACTTAGATAGAAATATATATATATATATATATATACACAATATGATGCAATTATGCGCATGCCGAGGAAAACCAGAAACGAATAAGTCACACGACGAGGAAAACAACAACAAAAACAGCGCAACTGTCTCCCACCTAAAGAAAGAAGAAACCAAAAGTAAACATGTGCAGCTCGCACATTTAACTCCCCACCAATGAAGGAACATCCCATTGACTGAACCCTTCGCTTTCTTCGTTGTCCTGTCTACCCGTCGCGTGCAATTTTTCTCTTTCATCTCTTCGTTTTGAAACATACTCGCAGTGCTCCACAGCACTCGCGGAACGCACCAAAAACCTTCCTTCCTCTCCTCCTCCCGCCACGCGTCGCCCCACTGCAGGTGTTGCACTCGCTGTTGCCGGGATGACATGAAGTGGGGATTCCCCGCACACGTCCATTGCTGTAGGCGTTTGGGCCGTGGGCACATCGCGTCGCCCCATTTCATCATCCGTCGCCCCCCTCGTTTCCCCAGCACTCGTGTTTGTCCATGTGTCATCCCCCACCTCCCCACGCCACTCCCATGCTGTGCCTTTGGTGCTGACAAGCGTTTGTCCCTCAAAGCGGTTGCTGACGGCACTTGTGCTGCTCTCTGGGCGAGTGCTTGAGACCCCTGTGGCGGCCACCCCCGCCCCGCATATGCTTCCGCGTCGTTCATACGCGCAAGTGGAGAGGCGTTGGAGTTGAAACGAGGTGAGGGACTCGGCGGAGCGGGAGCGTGTGGTCTGCGTGAGAAGGGACATGGCAATGCAGCACTCGCATGTGCCATGGATGCCTTGGGAGTGTTTGTTGATGTGGTTATTGCTGCCGCCTCCGCCTCCCCCTCCCCCTCCTGCCTGTCGGGTCTTTTCGCGACGACGCAGCAGAAGAAGGGCGAGCATGCGCTTTCCACTGATGCCCGCATCTGCGTAGGTTAGACAGGTCTCCCGACGCTGCTTTAAGACATCGCCGCTCCCTGGTGTGGCTGTGGTTACAGTTGCACCTCCTATGCCACTGGTTAATGCGGCGTTGGTTCCTGTGGGTGATATCTGAATGGCGCTGGGACGACGATCACCACCGGAGTCTTGGTCCATGCGCTCTAACAGGTGTTCATGAATGACCATAAGAGATTTATCCACGTTGGTATTGTTGATCATTCGCACCCCGAATTGTTGTGCTTCTTCAATCAAGTGCTGTTGAATTACGCGAATGTGCGAGAAATTTAGCACATACTTATTACGCGCTGGTGAAAGGTTCATGGAACGAGCGCGGGTGCAGAATCGCTCCATGTGCCGTTGTTCCTTTGTGATGCAAATGAGAAAAGTCAGACACATCACCCCGCGCTCCCGCAGCGCTGCTGACTTGTGCGCCATGTACTTGGGAATAAGGTTTACCCCTTCCACCACAACGACCTGATTACGTCCAATAAGTCGTTCCAGCATGCTGTCCAGCACCTGCAGCACCGCTGCACACTGCTTCTCATAGGCTGAAACCACAACTGCTGGATCCACTTCCACTGTTTCTTCGATGGTGGAACCATTTAACAAAGCCATCCGTTGAGTATCCCCATTGCTGCAGCGGTGGGCCTCGTAGGTGGAGAGGTATAACTCGGGAAACTCCTCACGTCGTAGGGCCTTGCGCAGACCTTGGCGAATGGTGTCCGTGGACAACACGGTGCTGATACAGAGGTGATTGGCGATGAGACTTGCCAGGGTGGTCTTACCGCACCCACTTGTTCCGCCGCAGAAGACGACAAGCGGACGTTGTTGTCGTACGATTTCATGCGCAATGAGCCAACGTGGTAAGGGGGAAACTGTAATGCGACGCCCACGTAATTCATGACTCAAAAGTTTTGTAATACCACGATCAAACGTGGCGCGTGATACGACAAGCGCAAAGCGTCCAATATAATTAAGACTCTTTTCATTATTCGTACTTTTATTGCTGTTGCTATTTCTGTTGTTTTCAATACGGTTGTTATTATTATTATTATTATTACTATTGTTGCGAATCATTGTGTAACTGTTGCCACTGCTACTGTTACCAAGTATATTTGTGTCACTACCACGTTGAAGGGCAACGGCGGCTGCGACAAGTCTTTCCAGGGAAACAGGAGACGGTCGTTGCCGCTGTGGTGCATCGCGAAATGTGTCATAGCGTACAACAATCGCCACATCTCCGGTGCGAATTTCTCTACCAAAGCGGGACGAATCAATACAGTTTTCGTTGTTGTTATTCATATTGTTATCAAGGCCACCATTGTTGTTCCTGTTCTTGATATCGTTATTACTTCCGTAACAGATGGCGAGAAAGCTGTCCCATAACTGTTGCACAGCCTCGAGACAGCGGTGACGCTTTACACCACAAAGCTGCAACGTTCGAGATACCTCTAATTGTGTCAAGGATTCCTCTGGTAACAGAGACAAGGCAGACTCCTCTGCATCCTCGTCGGGTACCTCTTGGGCAGAAACATCACTTCCAACCAGCACTGTCCCTGCCGAAGAGGGCCGTGGTTGTTGAATAACAATAAAAGGGACGGCAGCGTGAAGTGGGACGAGCGGAAGAAGCGGCGATACGGTGTGATGGTGACAACAGGCAGTTGCCGATCTCGATCCTACCTTCAATGTTATTGTACTTCTTGTCGCGCTAGGCTTTAGTGGATTATTACAAGTAAAACCATCAGGGGGTTCCGCGTCGGGTTCCATAAATAATACCTCTATTCAATTTCACCAATATTTTCTTACTTTTCTTCTTTGTGTTGTTAGTCTTTGTCGTCTTCTTTCTAAACTTGGCGTCTTTAACCACCCTAGACGGTTATTCAACACAACCACAACTGAGAGTACGCACATAAAGAAGAGAACAAAAATAGTGAGAAAAACAACAACCGCAACAACATATCTTCATGGAAGTCCACAAACACCAAAAAAATAAATAAATAAAAAAAAATACATATATATCTATATATATATTCACTCATTCAAACACTAAATTAACATAATCGACGATATCAATAAAGAAAAAAAAGCGCATGTGCAGATAGTTTTTTTTTCCTTCTTTTTCTTGTACTTCATTCCTTCATTTTAACAGCCACTACCACCACGGCAAAATCAAACAAACAAACAAACAAAGAAACAACAGCCCTCATTTTTTTTTTGTCCTTCTGACTTTTCACACAGACTATGCAGTTTCATTTTCAAGTTGTTCTTCTTCCTCTTGGTATTGGGCCTGTTGCTCCCGTTCCTGTGCGAGGAGAGCGCTATGTTCCTCAATGGCAGCATGCAACATCTCCAGTAACCTTCCATGCTTTTGTTGTTGAGTGAGGAGTTCATCATATGTGCTGCGCGCCGCGTGCAATTTACCCGCCGCCTCCTCTCGCCGTCGCTGCAGCTTGTCCATGTATTCCCGCAGTTGAAGCGCAATACGTTCCTGTTCCGCCGCCAACGTTGCCCCTCCCCCGGGATGTGTAAAGCACTGCGCCAATTGCCCATCCACCTGCGCCGCAATAGCAGACTCGCTCTCTAGACACTGCAGACGCTCCGCCTGTGTGTTGTACTGTGTAAAGGCGGCCCGCGTTTCCTCGTATCGGGTGGCCACCTCACTGTTAAGCTCTCGAATACGGCACTCGAGCTGATGCAGCTCCCCCCGGGTAGGGTAAGCATCGGTGCGTCGCAGCAGGTCCAACGCCTCCTTCTCCAACGCCGCCAACTCCGCCCGGCGCTGACGCAGCGTCGCCGCCCAACGCTCCCGCTCCGCCCACCACGCCGCCTCCTCCGCATTGGATTCGACTTCGTTGGGTTCACGCGTGTCGTTTGCGCGCGGTTGGGCCCCGTCCACACGCGCGGCGATCTCCCCACAGGCGGCCTTTCCCGCACGCATTTGTGCCCGTCCGCGTTGCCGCGCCGCTTCCAATCGCGCCATGCACTCCGAGCGCTCGGCGCAGAGCGCGTCGATGCGCCCCAACGCCGCCGCCATCGCGGGATCGTGAAGGATGTGTTGATGCACCGCGCGCACCCGTCGAATGGCGGCCGCGGTGCGCTCCAACCGCCGCCCGGCCCGATCGCGCGCGGCGGAAAGGGCGGCGGATGCGTTTTCCACCTCCTCTCTCCGCACCGCCAGTGTCTCCCGCTGCGCATCGGCACGCTGGCGGTGACGGAGGGCGGCGCGGCGCCGTTTGGCCAATCGGTCCGCGCTGTCCTCCGCGACGTGTGCGGCGGACGCCAAAGGCGCGTCACGCCCCGCCGCGCGCACAACGGCCGCGACGCCGAGACGAGACATTTGACCATCACATCGCTCGCGGTGTGTCGTCATGCGGGACGCCAAGGCCTCCCACATGCGGTGCTCCTCCGCTTCCTCGGCGCGGAGGTGACGCACATCGGCGTTGGGGTCGTCCTCCGACATCTCCTCGGGGGCGGTGTGCTGCAGTAGAAGCACGGAGTCCCGCGCCTCGTAGCGCGCACCGTACTCGAGCAGGACAGAGGCCGCGTGCTCCAAACGCGAGAGGTGACCGCCGCACAACGCCGACGCACTGTGGCGGTGGGAGGCATCGGGAAGGAACTGACGCGTGGCTAAACGAAGGGGAATCGTTTGCCAAGAGGTTTGGGGAACATAAAGTGAACAAGGGGATGGACCTGTGTCTGAGGAGGATGCATCCAACGCATCAGGGGCGGGCGTGAGTTCATGAAGGAAAGCACCAAAGCGTCGGTGAAAGTCCCATGCGGTATGTTCTTCCATAAGAAGTGCATTCTCCGCGCGGGTTGCCTCAACTCGCTTTAAGAGCCACACCGTGACAAGAAGAAGAGACTCCATATCGAGTCCTTGAATTTGGTGCGGGCGGAGGTCGATGGGGCAACGCATACTCTTTAAGGCCTCACAAATACTCTCCGATGCGCGTATCTTCTCACGAATAGCTGCGTTCTCCACAAACTCCACATCTATACGGTGATGTGAGTTTAGAATACCCCATGAGAGTCCGCCAGCGATGCGATCAAATACGGAAAGTGCTTTGATCCGAGCACGGTGATAACCACCCTCGGCAAGGAGCTGCAAAACGGCATCGGGCGAATCTGACACAGGGGTACTGCTGCCCTGCAATTCTACACCCTCCATAGAATGAGAATGTATCTTTTTTCTATAATTGCTATTATTTCTTATTTCTTTTTTTTTTTTTACGCGGTTATGTAAGATTTGCAGACAACCGACAACAACAAGAGTAAAAATCAGGGTGCAAATAATTGTAAATAGTAATAAAAATTGTCAAATAAAAAGATTTCATTACATGAAAAATTGTCAAAAAATGAATATGCAACTACAATAAAATATGCGTATAAAAAAGGATTACCGAGAACAAAGCAGACCATGATCCGAACTAAATGAGTAAAAAGTACGGAATGATAATCAAGTAAAACTCATTATGGCATAGATACACATATATAAACACAGACACATACACACACAAACATATATCTATATCTATATATATATATATATATATATATATATATGTATATAGATATATATGTAGTATACTGAATGTGGTAGGAAAAGGAAACAACTATTTTTCCTTTTTCTTGGTTATCCTTTCTCGATTCGGTCCGGACCAGCTGTATGGGAACAACACCTCCATTGCGTTTTGCCAGAATCCGCAATCGTACAGACCCATTAGATCCGAATGTACAGCCTGACGCACCTTTTTGCGATAATTCTTATCGGCACGACTACCGGGTGCGGCGTTCTCTGGAACAGGCGGAAGCACCTTTAGTTTCCGGGGTGGTTTGGCGGCAATACGTTCAAGACGGTTCTTCACATTCATGGCCTCTCGATGCACTGCGGCGAGGGATGGCAGAGACGTGACGAACTCTGCTGCATCGTCAATTTTATTCATGTCATTGACGGTCAAGTTGGACGCTACAAATGTCATTTCATACATCCAAAAACACCACAACACGAAACCGATCATTACAGCGAAGAGGAATAAGCAAGCAAAAAGTGTTTTGTGTGATACAATAATTGCTAAATAATCCAAAAAAGACAATCTGTACACTCTGTTGGAACCATAACGTAACACCCAACCCCACGCATTGGCACGTATGAGAAAAGCTTTCATAATCGCATACAAATCCCATGCGGCCCACGAGCACGATATTGCATGAAAAAGAAGAAAAAGTAAAAACCACCGCATGGTTCCCTCCGCTACATCATTATTGATCCATGGACAATGATGGTCATAGCGGCGGACACAAACATTACATAATCGACAATGTTTGCTGCGACTTGGGCGGGGAACACGGCATGTGGTGCATTCCATTCCAACTTCCTCATTCTCTCCATTTTCACTCGGTTTGGTGGCGGCACCATCTGCGCCAGAAATGGCGTAGAGAATACCATCCATTGGGTAGAGCCGGTTCTGTCGTGCCTCCTCCGTGTGTGTGAGGAGAAAATGATGCCTGGGTTTCGTTCCACGTTCCTTGGTAGTACCAGGTTGCTTGGGCTTTAACTTACCTTTTGGACCCGCAACACCCTTCTGAGCCTCTTGCTCCTCATGGGTCGTAACAATCCCCGGATTGGAGAGGACGGCGAGCGCATAAAAAGTTTCTGATGCAACAACAAGAGAGATGGAAATAAGCTTTGAAAATATGGATGTCTCCAGTTCCGGTAGGGCAAGAAATAAGTAGAGGAACTCCACAGACCACACAAGGAGAGCGTAAAATATGACCATAAACCAATTCCGCTCGTGAATGGTGTGTTCTGCACAGCGGTGCCATTTTTGTCGTCCACGTGTATAACTGCAACCAAAGAAGATACCACAAAAACACCCGCAACAGGCACCGGGACAGTCAATCAGGCGGCGATACGCTTTGCCCACCTTTCCATCGCGATGGTAACGCGAGGGTCCCATAATAATGACGTACATGAAGACTGCCACAGTCGTAATGACGAGTCCAACTCCGGCAAAAACTTCCTGTGGGGTCATCACTGTAACAATAAAATAAGCTATATATAAATATATGTAAACAAATAATATAAAAATGTGTATACTGGGTCCACAGAGTAAAATAAGAAATGCAATAATGCGTGTTTTTTAATGAATAAGAAACGTTTTTTTTCCTTTTTTCGAGGAAAGAAAAATTATCTAGAAGTTTTCACTTTTTTTTTTTTTGAAATTCCCTTCACGTACTCTACTCTGTTGACACTAATTATTTTTTGTTTGTCTGTCTTTAAGAATTAAAATATTATTTTCTTATGTTTTCTTTATGAGAAAACAGTATACCTCAAGAAAAATGTGAAAAAAGGAACAACAAAGACCCCCCCATCAAAAAAAAAAAAAAAAATAAATCCAAAGCGCGATAGTTTATTGTTTGTAGCATCAATACAAAAATACAGACATATACATAAAAATATTTTCCTTTTCTCAAACAGCTATCTTATTTTCTTTTCTGCTATGCATTGTATATACTGAAATCACCGAGCAGAGACTAGCGAATTTCCACAACTTTTTTTTTTATATTGTTTTGAATATTTCATTTCTTTCATAAAACCCCTTTTCATATACAGTGATAAGCAAAAACACATAACTACTTATCAACTGTTAATTAAAGACATAAAAAGAAAAACAATGGAACATAAAATTATTATTGTTTTCGTAGAGTACAGCAAATCCTCCTCCCACACAACCCTCAAACAATACAGTCCAAGGTAACAACAGGAATATGAGCCCGTAATGCACGATGCGTGTTTACTTAATCGTCCCCTTCACGGAGTCGGACGCAACGCGTCGAAATGTCTCGGACGACATAGGATCCACATGCCGAGTGGCGTCCTCTTCATGGGAGTGTGGACTGTCACTGCTACTCCCCTTCCCGCCACGCGCCTGTCGCGGGCGTGCTGAATGCGTCCTACCCAACACGCGCGGCGGCCCTTTTTCTTCCTCCTCCTTTTCGTCCTCTACCTGCTGTGGTGCTTTTGCACGACTTGGCGCGTTGGTTGGTTTGTCATTCACACCGTCATCGTCCCCCTTGTCGCCGTTGTCCAGAGTGGAAAAGGTTTCATCTGCTGTTAATGACCGCTCCTCCTCCTCTTCTTCTCCTTCTACTTCTTCTTGTTCAAAGTCTTCCTCCATTTCCTCGTCCTCCTCGTCGTCGCATTCCAGGAGTTCGGATTGCACCACAATATGCACCTCATCCCCACACTCCCCCCGTTTGTCCGCTTTGCGCTCCATGACTTCGCCGCGGTGTGGGGTGGCGGCGGCCGCTTCCTGAAAGCGCTCCGACAGCAATCGCGCCACCGGCGGCCGCGTCGACACCTCACGTCGAAGTGTGGGAGAGGGCGGCGCCGACACGCCGTCCGCCTCGGGAGTGAATCCGCTCCCCTCCCACCCGGCGGGGTGAAGAAGGGGAGATGGGGTGGTATGAAGGAAGTCCGCGCTGCGAATACGGGCGTGTGTGATGCCGGTCGATTGCTGCGCCCAATGTGTGACGTCAAAGCTGCCGTGCTGCGGTAGCCATCGGCGCTGGTTGGAGTGAACTGAACTCATCGAACGGCAGAGGTCGACCGAGGCCGTCGAGGCCACACGCGGCGTCTCGAGCCATTTCGGGTTGGGAGTATTCGCCGCCGACGCTAACGGGGCGCTAACGAGGGAATGGGTGCAAAGGTTGGATTCCATTTCCACGCGGCGTTGTGTGTGGGCGTCGGCGCGTTGCTGTCGGCGAAGTCGCGACGTCGCAGCGACAGGGGCGGCGGAGGGGCGCATAAACGGCAACACATCCCCCGTTAACTGCGCACGTGAACCGCCTTGACGCCGCACACGCTTTTGATGCGCCCGCGCCGTGTTGCGGAGGGCGTCGACCCACTGTCGTTTCTGCTCCGCTGTTGGGGCAAAAAAAGTGAGACGCGTCTCGTGCGTGACGATCTCAAAGGTGTTCGCCGCATCCGCTGACAGGGTGTCGTCATCGAGGTCGACTATTTTTATCGTCTCAAGTGGAATCGACGCGCGCAGCCGCATTCGACCATTCGTTAACTCCTCTACATAGCAAAGCCAGTCATTAAAGAGAAACATGAGTCGCTCATGCCGGCCACGTCGAAATCGCTTCGAAAGACGCCCATAGTGCACCAAAACCCGACTTCCAGTGGAGTCTGGTTGAATACTCGCCGTCTTTTTACCCGTTCCAGGATTCATAGGCACTTCCTCAAAGAGTTCCACAATATGAGCCACATCCTGTCGTGCGAGTTCATCAAGCACAATGCTCCCCTCCTCTGCTAAGCGCTGGGCGGCGATGTCGACAAACTCGGTCTGTAGCATTCTTCGAATAGCCTTACTGAGGCATTGGGACTCAATAAGACACCGGGCAACATGTGTGTAGCGCCGCAGGGAGGCAAGTGGTGTGGCGAGAAGCATAATCAACGTCTCAAACCCGCGCCACTCATCCGGAATCTGCGGTGGCGCCGGACCACTTGTACTCGCCCCAAACGCCGAGCCCCGCGCAGTGCGGTATGTGGGGGCCGTGCGATAACCCCCCGCGGGTTGTGGCGGAGTCTCAGGGAGTCGCGCAAACACAACACGTGGGTCATCCAACGGCACCCCAGACTCCCCGCCCAACTTGGCGCAGAGGAAGTGGAGGAGGGGGGTGTACTGCCGCAGCCGTTGCCGCTCCTCGGGGCGGAGGGGACTGCTCGCGTGTGTTCCCGTTGCCCCGGCGCCAATGTGCGGGGGAAGCGAAAACTCCAGAGGTCCAACCCCACCACAACAGCGCCAGAGACGCGCGAGGTCTAACACACGGGGGACAATGTTGCGGCTGTAGTTAAGGCTGTACATCATGTGCTCCGCCATGTAGTGTCGCATGGCAGAGGAGCAGAAGAGCTCTTCGAGGATGCTGCGTAAACTCACCTCAATCACATCCCTGGCTTCTGTATTACTCTCCTCCGTTAATTTTGTTGCCTCATACAAGGACGAGGTGGTGTGTGCGCAGCGTTCCTCCTGCTTTTCCTGGTAACGTTGCTGCTGATCAAGAAGGGCGGTACACTCGCGTGTGGACTCCTCTAGCTTGCCAACAAGAATCCGCTGCGACTCGTGTAAGGTGGCCATGTTGGCAAACAACTCCCAATGCTGGGCAAATGTCACTATGAGGGTCGATGAAGCGGCGCCTGCATCTTGGGATTGGTGCTGCTTATGCTGTGACGCTATATGGGAAGGGTTGCAACCCTCAAGCAGTGGTGTATAAATGTGCTCCACAACAGACGTTAACTGTGCCAAGACGAGACTCTCCTCGTCTAACAGACGGCGCAAAATGTCGAGCGTGGCACCAAGTGATCCAAACGCATCTGGTTTCATGAGGATCACCTAATACTTTTTTTTTTTTTAAACTCTTGTCTTCACCACTTTTTCTGTTCTCTAGAAAAAAAAAAGTAATAGTATATCTTATCTCACTCACTACAAAAAAGAAAAAAAAAAGAAAAACATAAAGTATATAAAAGAAAAAGGCAAATTGGAACTTAACCAAAAGAGAGGATGAGGAACGAAAATAATAAGTTCCTTTCCTTTTCCTTTTATTTTGGAAAGAAAAACAAAACGATATCGAATACATTTTAGAATCAGATGAAAAAAAAAAAGGAAACAAATATGCGATATTTCATCGTAGATAAAATAAATTGTTGGAACAAACAAATAGACTCTCACAAAAACAAAAATCTGACAGAAAAGAATACAGAAATAAACACATGAAAACAATAACAGCAACACACTCTTACACAAAAACTATTTGAGCACAATTCCATCCATTTTCTTCTCCCTTTCGACGTCATTTTGAATGGTCTACTGTTTCACATCATATTCCCAAAATTTTACCGCACTTTCCTTTTTCCTTTTGTTGTTGTTGTTATTCTTGTCTCACATTCCTTTTTCTCCAACATCCTTTCATACGCCACTACAACCCAACACGTTTGCCATCCACTGCTTGCAATAGCGCATGCAGCCTCTTCTCCCGTAATTGACTGGAGCGCTGTACAATGCGTGTCACCTCCGCCTTTGGCATTGCCCCTGGCTCAATCGGCGTCCCGCGCACATCCCGCAACTCCAGTACCGCCGACACCACATGACTGAGCCCCTTCTGACTAAACCATTCCCGCACCGCGGAGTCAAACTTGGATGCGCTGGCGCGGTCCATGAGGTACGACGGAGGTGCATTCTGCTTCCCAAGTCCCCCTGTCATGGCCTGTTGTATCATTGTGTGCACCAACTCATCCTCTCCGGCGCGTGCACCGCCTTGGGCCGCCGCCACCGCCGCCCCGCCCGCCACAGCCCGCCGAAACGGTGCCACCTCTTGCATCAACACACTCACCGTGTCGAGGACGGCGCAGCGTATGTCATGCGGGGCGTAAGGGCAGAGAACGAGATTCAACAACGCCCGCACCCCACCCTGCTGCACCAGGCGCGTGAGGGCGTATGGGTTGTAGTGACACGCCGCCTCCACGGCGTCAATGGTGGCGACCATAACGGTTTCCAGTCCCGACTCCAACTCCACCGGCCGCTCCTCCGCCGGGGAGGGCGAAGGCGGTTGTGCCTTTTCCCCATCCCGCTCCACCGCCGCATGCTGACGACGGCGACGGCGGCGAAAGAGGGCCTCCATGTGTTGCAGACCGCACTGCCAAACCTCAATCGCGTAGGGAATGAGTAGCCCCTCCGCCATCTGACGCCGCTGGTGATAGATCATCAGACCCAGACCCTGCAGAAGGCGCAGGGCGAGTTCCTGCTGTTGGTAGGTGACTTCCGTTAGGGAAACATCCAACGGCTTACGCCGCGCCGCCAGACGGGGTGAGTTGGACTTCCCCTCCGCGCTCTTTGGCGGGGGTGAGGGTTGGGAGGCGGTGGGGGCGATGGTTCCCGCGCCCTTCACCAGCCGCCCCGCACTCGGCGCGTGGTTGAGCGTGTTCCACCCCAACGCCTCCTCCTCCTCGAGCTCGACATTGACGGGGCCGCCCGGGTTATACCGCGAGCGCACCTCCAACCGGGACATTAACACACGATGAAAGACGGCTGTGGTGTAATCCGCCGTTCGTAGTGCGCGTTGGGTGCGGTCCCATGATTCGCTGCGTCCGCTTTGGGCGGGCAACGCGGCACTGCTCGGGTCCAAACCCGCGCGCGGCATCACCGCGGTGCGAACGGCGTCATACGGAAGATGCGGACCGCCCGCCGCCCCCGCCGCCTCCGCCGCGGCCTCGACGGAGAGGTCGCAGAGGCGCTCAAGCGCCTCACGAAGGCCCTCTTCGCGAATGAAACCATAGGGGGAGCTGATTTTATTGATGGAGCTGCGAAACGTGTTCGTCATGCGGCGCTCCTTGAGTTCCTCATCCAAGGCGGCCTCAAAGCAGGAGACAAACATGTTAGTGGATGGCGGGGTTTGTTGCTGCGGGTGCTGTTGGGGCTGAACGAGTAGAGGAGACGGAAGTTTCTGTGCTTCCGATTGCGCGGCTTGCGGTGGTAGTGGTCGGGTCTTTTGTCCCTGACCGCCGAGTTGAGCTTTCATCCCGGATCGTACGGAGACTAGTTTCCAACACGACACGTTACGCGTCACCCTGTGACTCAGGTAAGGAGAGAAAAAAGGAGAGGCAAAAGAAAAAGAAAAAGAAAAACACACACACACATACATACAAAAACAAGCATCTCAATAATGAAAATCACACAAAAGGTATTCATACACATCGTTTAGTACATAACATGTCACAATGTTTCTAAACATCAAGCACGAAAGATTTCTCCTAACAAAGGTATGGTAAACCAAATTTGTAAGGCTAACGCATTAAAAAGAAAGAAATAAAAACGAAAATAGTTTTTTTTTTTTGTTGTTGTTAGACATCGAAAAATAATAGAAAAGTAAAACACACCAAGGAAAAGACATGAAAAAAGAAATTTTGCTCATTGACATGGCTGAGTCAATAAGGAAAAAATAAATAAATAAACAAAAAAATCGTTGTCCTTTTTTTTGTTTTGTTTTGTCTTCTTACTTTCCTTTTCGTGTTACATTATGGTAGCGAAAGTGCATACACACACATACATATATTTATATGCGTGAGTAGACATTTTATAAGTAGAAGACAGCAGAAATCACCTCCTCTACAGCATAAGGAAATACAGCGTGCACATACATCCAGGAAGTGGTAACGTGGTCTAATATATAAATATATATACATATATATATATATATTGCTTTCTTTAAATTCTTTTTTTTTCCCCTTTCCGTTCCTTCTTCGTTCTATTTTCTTGTCCATTCGTTTTTTTTTTTTTCTGCTTCGCATTCATGTTCAATTACATGGTGTTTCCAAACACTTTCCCCCCCAAAAAAAGTCTGTGAATGTTTGTTGTGTCCTACATTTTTTCTTTTTCTTTTCTTTTCTTCCTTCCTCCTTTTTCATAGTTTGCTTCAATTTCCACTTCCTCTTCTCACCTTTCCCCTGAATCATACCACCCATATTCCTTTCATGATTGGAACACCTTATGCAGCACTCTTATCACTCTGCACATCCTTCTCTGCCTGCTGCACCTTCTTCTCCGTCAACTGGAAAAGCCAATCCGGACACGCGCTTGGGGTACCAATCAACACTTCATGTGCACACTTTCCATTGCGGTGCCACGCTAGAATACTGTCCTCCGAATCACACACAAACGACAATCGTCCATGACTTAAAAGTGGATACACCTCATCATTCTTTTCTTCCGTTGTTGAGTAATTCAAACCTGCGGCATCATCGAGGTCGCAGGCGAGACCACCATTAAAGAAACGCACCGATGGTCCATGTGGATCGTTGTGTTGCTGTGGAACTTGCACCTCCACCACCTTCTCCGATTCCTCGGCAGCGCTGCGCAACTGTTCCTGTGAATTGCGTGACTTATCCCAGCGCAACACGCGGTGGTGTCGGTTTAATTCTGACATTCGCTCGTGTGGAAGGCGCTGTCCAACACCGCCATCCATTCGCTCCATGTCGACTTCATCACCAGTGAGAAAGCGACGCTGCAGCGCCGCCCCACCGGAGGCGTCAATGGAGGAGAAATTCCCAAACGACTCTTCCACCACATTGGGATACCAATAACCCATAATAAACGGTGGACCGTTTTCCATGTCGTCCGAGGAATATGCTGAGGTGTTAAACGTCTCATTCTCTCCTAATTGCCCACTACGACGAAGAAAGACAGTCGCTTGAGACTCTGTTACACGTTGCACCCCTACCATGTATAGAAATGGGAAAACGGAAAAGGCACGGAATGAGATATTATCAACATGCACGGGAGGGGCCTCAAGGACATATGTCGCATTATACCGCCGTCTCGCCCGCTCCTGCCGCATTATATCTGATGTACTCAATGTCGTATCAACCAAAGCGGAGGCAGGCAGATTAAGGTGTTTCTCGGCTAAGGGGTAATACTCATAGTTATCCCCAAGGGAGTGAAAATTGAGTACCATGCTTGCGTGGCGAAGTTGCATCTCCAACTGACGTGTCTCGGCGAAGAGCGTATTCGCTTCTTCCAGCTCTTCTGTACTCACACCAGCTTCTATAGGATCATTCACATTGGCTTCCTTCATGCGCTTTCCGATATCTTCGCGTGCCTTCTGGAGATTCTCGGAGGCTGTCATCACTTTCTTATGCAGCTCTCCCCGTTGCTCCACGAGAGACTTACCATACTTTTCCCAACCCTGCGCCTGACGTTCCTTGAAGATGGCGTTACCTCGCTCCACCACATCGCGAAATACTAGAGCAGCGCTCAGGCGTTCCTTTTTGACATGTTTACACGAGGAGAGCAACGAGGAAAGGTCCTTTTCTAGCAGAAGCGCGGCAAGGGTACGATTTTTACCAAACAAACGTCCAGCAGAGATATCGCGGCGTCGGAGGAGTGACTTGAGTTGTTCCTGTGCCTCCCGCCAACGCTTTAGCACCACCGGGTCAGACTCATCGCTGCCATCACAGCAATCCACCACCCCATCATTGACACGAGACGGGGCGAGGGACACGCGCTGATCATGATGACATCGAAATGGAAGTGAAGGGCCGCCCATGCGACGACGTAGACGAGACTCACGCGCCGGAGAGGGCGGTTCCTCCTCTTCATACAACCGCACATCCGCGTTGGCTGTGATGTGGCGAATCCAACGCGAATGGCCTAGCGGGGCCACCGCACCAGACATGCTGCACGCATTCGTGAGCATCTCATCGGTGCCGTCAAGGCAGTCACAGTAGTCATCATTGAGTCTATGAAGCGGAATCCGCTGGGCTGCTACGTTGTCCCGCTCTTTGGTGTGCGCCTTGACCTCGTGGGGTCCGGTGAGGTAGACACGAAGGGAGGGAAGCGCTGTTGCTGAATCTGTTGTTGTGGATACGCAGACGTCTTTTTTGCGACTATTTATTTCTGTTGTGAGATCCACAAGACGTGTGCCGCAGCGGTAGTAGTGTTTTTTAGCTGTACGGGCACTTGATCCTTTCCTCGGTTGATTGATAAATGTATCACTGTACATCTCAAGAGTGTAGCATGATGGAGCATTGCCATCCTTCTTCGCTGTGGAGCTTTTGGCCGAATTGGGGTCCGACTTTTCGTTGTACTTACGCGGAGGTGGGGCAGTTATGGGAATTTCCGCAGCCCCATCATTGGAATGCTTCGCAGCGGAATCTCCTAGCGTGACAAAGTCCGATTCCGTCTCGCGCGAGCCAAAAAACGGTGTTAGAAATTCACCTGGCAGAAATATTACGGCAAGAACAATCGAAAGAAGAAGAGTAACAATACTTCCAATAACTAACCAAAGGACTGTATTTTCCGTCCCCTGCGTTGGCACACGTTGAACTTGTTTTGCTGCTAAAGCTGATCGATTCCGTACCACTTTTTGTACATTTGGTTTTTCTCCCGGTGATTTCTGCGTTCCTTCAGGTATCTTCTGGTTTGATTCTTCTTGTTTTCGAGGTGAATCAGGTGACGATGCTTCCTCTGGTGACTTCTCTTCACATTTCTCCTTATTGCTGGTATTACTTTTTTCCCCTGCTGGTGGCTTGCCTGCGCCTTCGCCAGTTGTTGGTTTCCGTGCTCGCATAATTTTGCCGGACGTACTAAGTAAAGACAATAAAATAATAATAATAATAATCTAAAAGAATGAATACAAGAAAAAAGAAAAAGCACACACCGAAGCTTCAAAACGAAAAACAACAACAAAAAAAAACGACGGCAGAGACTTATTCCAGTGTTCAAACAAATGAGGAGAGACTTTGTCTTCCTGTCCTTGAATCTTTGAATACCTATTAAATAGTCCTATTAGTAGCATCAAAAGAAAGTAAAAAAGAAAAGCAAAGGAAAACACAAACAAACAAAGAAAGAGTCATCCAAAGTACATCAGCACATACCTCGCCTTAAACGACACACAACGTAAAACGGAAAGAACAAACAACAACAGCAACAACAACAAAGAAGAAAAAAAAAACCTCGGATAAAAAAAAGGAAAGAAAGAAAAAATAGACATCTATACCTTGAGGAAAAAAACTTTCGAACATTTATTTTGAATCCTTTTCAAGAAATTCTGTCTCTATTGACTCTTATTCCACCTTAAACCAAAACCAAGGAACAGAGTCGTCTTGGATACAAAACTTACTCCATGTCTATCCTTTCATTTTTCGCCTTAACCACACTTTCAAGGACTATCACATACCTGGTGGTCGCACAGGGCGCTCTGTGGATGCCGTCGGGTTTTCCATCGCGAAGTACATTTCAAACGGGTCCCGCACGAGCGGACCACTAGGACGACGCAAAAGCTCCTCCAGTTTTCCGACACGCCCCAATGCGGTGACTTGAATTTGACCCTCCACCACATCCTTCACATACACACCAGGCAGTTGGGGGACCGTACCGGTCTCACACTTCTTACCTGGTGTGGCGAACACCTCGTATGTCCCATCGCCAGGGAGTACAAGAGCGGCCCAGTGATCGATACAAATACCACGTTCCGTTGGGTGACGTTTGAGCATCTTCTCAAAGTCTACGAGACGAGGCACGCCGTTACTCTCCTCCTTGTCGTGGTGAGGGCACACAAGTCCAGGCAGGATATCAAGACCGTGCACCCGAATGTAGCTCCAGGAGGTTTTGACGTCATCTTGCTTCTTTTCGTCTGTCTGATTCATCGCCGCACGAATCATGGCCATGGCGTATGTGGAAGGGTCCGCCGAGTCACTATGCCCGGATGTAAACCAACAGATGGCACCCGCACTCCCGCCAGCAAGAATAGCCCCACGAAGCGCCGCTGCTCGAAGGCACTGGTTCAGTCCCGTCTCCTCCCATCGACGTATCGCATAGAGTGTGTTTCCGCCAGACACAAGAACAATATCTGCCGCGTTCAGCAGGTCCAACTCCGCGTGATCCAGAGTGGCTTTACTGGGGTCAGCAATGCGCACATCACCAATCTCACAGCCTCGTTCTGCAAGCCACTTCACCTGCACATCCCTGCTCTGAGGAAGATCGTAGGTGGCGGTGCCGATGTAGGCGACACGCACAGGGGCTTTAAGCCTCTCGCCACTCGTGTCAAAGCGACCGGTAAGGGTTAGGAGGCGATCCACAACGGCCTTTTCACTCAATGCGGCTACACCAGATCCGGCAAAAAAGCCTTTAATTGTCGATGCGTTCAGCTGTGACATCATGTTGCGCGACGTCTGAACTTTTGACTGGGGAAGAATAATTAAGGTGTCGCTTTTAGTGATACTCTGTGCGTTTCAACACGTCTTTACTTTCTTTTTTTTTTCTTTTGTTTCGACACCGTTAGATATTGCTATGTGTGTACTTTTGTGCTTTCCTTGTCTACTTTTGACTTCACCGTTGAAAAGGTGTGAGAAAAAGAAATAGAAGAGAGATGTGGTGAAGACACTCATTAAAAGCCATCAAGAGCACAAAAGGAGATGTGAGCTTAGCCATACTGTATAAGTCAGAGCGTGTCGCATATTTATCATATCTTCTTAATTCTCTTTTATTTTATTACTACGAAAGCGACAAACGCTATAGGGAAGGGTAAAAAATTTTTTTTAAGGAAACAAGGAAAATGGCGTCTACGGAAGGCAAAATAGTGACAAAATTGGAGGAGAACAACAACCCGTCTTTCTTCAAAGAAATGTTCGACCTTTATAAGAAGAAAATAATTTCTGAGGAAGTATTTCAAACGGTCATGACGTC